>PVKA01011915.1:0-59365 GCA_004027165.1 Ctenomys sociabilis
GCCATCCCAGATCACACATGCTGCGCTGGCCCTGCCCCAGGGGTGCACTGAGCTGAGACCAAGCCCAGACCTTGTGGTGCACATCTATAATTGCCAGTGATGGGGAGGCTGAAAACAGAAGGATCACTACAAGTCTAAGCTGCATAGTGAGACCCTATACAATATATAAACAATAAAATTACATAATAATAAAATACAGCTGCTTACTTATTCTACAGTTAATTAGAATACCATTGGTATAAACTTTATGAAGCCATCATGAATATTCTAAAAAGTTATTTTTAATTTCATTTTTTACTGTTGATGCATAAACTTTAAAAGTTTCAGAAAACTTAGTCACCATGCCTGGTCTAAGTGTATGGAATAAATTTTGTAGAATAAAATGGTAAAAAAATACATAATAATAAAATACATAAATAATAATAAAGTGTTCATAACTTATTAGCACATGACTGCCTGTTGCTAACTGTCACTGTGTAAAGGTGAGAGGGAGTAGCATTTAATCAGAATACATACATTTCTTAACATTGACTTATCCACTAGAAGTAAATTAGAGATTATAATATGACTAGCACTATCATGTCTCTTTTTTGAAATTTAATTGAGCAGGCAAAATACTTGTAAGAACTCTGAGATTCAAATAATGTATTTACTTGGCCAAGTCATTGTAATGCATTTTTGAGACGTGCACAAAGGTTTAAATATTTTGGGATATATTACAATAGTTGGAAATTAGAAAAGAACCCATATAAGTTGTGAAAAAAAAAAGATGATAGCATATTAAAGGAAAAAAATCACATGGATTATAGTGCTGAATTAATCATGGATTATGACAAAGGCTTCTAAAAGAAGAGAACAATGAAGCTATAGAAATCAAGCAAAAGCACTGGAAAGGAATAATCAAACTATATGAATGTGGAATTGTAGATGTGAGTGTAGAAGAGTATCATGTGGGAAATAAATTACAGTTCTGAGTGTTGTCAGACAAGACCATTTGAAACACAGATACGTTAAATGCTGTCACAATGTGTAGTTTCTGTTGGACTCATTGCCAAGATCCATGAATTTATAAAAATGCTTTACAAGAGTAAGGTGGGGGAGGATAAGTCATTTAGTATATAATGGAAACCAGAACCAACGAAGGCATTTCTGTGGATCCAATCATTCCTGAATGCACGTACATCCACCAGAACATTGTTCCCTTCCAGGTGAGATCATTGTAAGCGTTAGATTCCAAAGAGGGCAAATGATACATCATAGTAGACCAATGAATATACATGAGCAATTATCCTTTCATTAATAACTCTAACAAATAACAATAATCGTGAATCATAACCATTAAGAAAACTCTTTATTTATTGGCCTTTTGCAATGACCATGGTTGAGAGCCATACGCTAATAAGACAAACATTATAAGCTACAATTATCAAATTTAAATATTTAAGAGAATACCGTTCTTCAAATTAGCCATTTAGAATTATATGAAATAGAAAATTAATGATAAATTATAATACATAGTTGCTAATTATATGTTTTATATTAAAATGAAATATATTATTAATTCTAAGATTAATTCTCTACCCACTTATTTAAAAATTCTTTAAAGACTAACTTTTGTAATTATCAAAGCAACTCTAAAATACAGTAACTACCATTTTTGCAGGACATAAAATACACTGAAAATAATGACACTAAATTATTATTTTGATACTACCACTAATCCACTCTCTTTTTGTGTTTATTTTATGCCAAATTCTACAAAAAGAACTTTGTATATCTTGTCTTCCTTCAACAATCATTAATAAAACCCTATTTGATACTACTATTCAAATCTTCCAGTTGAAATAAATGAGACCAAGAAAAGCAAGCCAACATAACCAAGAATAGTTTATGGGCAATAGCCCTAAAATTTGACTTGTTTGTTTCATGTTTTTGGTAGAACCAGGCATTGAACTCAGGCCCTTGCACTTGCCAGGCAAGCACTTATTCTACTGAGCTATTTCCCTGACCCAAAATTTGACTTGTTTGATACAACTACTTTGATTTATTTCAATGACACTGATTTTCTTTTTTGATATTTCTTATGCTTTTTTTGCTTTTTGTTTGTTTGTTTGTTTCTTTTTCTTTGGCAGAACCAGAAATTGAGCTCAGGCCCTTGTGCTTGCCAGGCCTGAGCCATCTCTCTAGCCCCTTAAATCATTATGGTTTAAATCTACAATGTCCCCCCAAAACTTCTTTTGTCCAGAGATTGGGCTTTTCAAAGGTGACTAGAACATGGAGAAGGGCTGGGGAGATATCTCAGAAGAATGAGTATTGCCTAAGGTTGAGTTCAATCCTTAGTTCCACCCAAAAAAAGAACATGGAGGCACCACACTAATCAGTGGATTGGCCATTGATGAGTTGTTAGCAATGGGTGCTATTGAAGACCTGCTTCTTGGTATGTCCAAGGTACATGACTTTAGAGAATCTCTCTGTCTCTGTCTCTCTCTCTCTCCCTTTTTTCCCTTCCCCCCCTCTTCCTCTCTCTCTCTCCTTCACTCATTTTCTCCCCTCTACCTCCCTCTCTCTCACACATTTACTTTCCCTCCCTTCCTCTCTCATATTGTCTTTCCCTCCTCTCTTCCCTCTGTCCCTCCCTCTTTCCTTCCTCTTTCCATCCTGAGGAGATGTCTCTCCTCAGGAGTCCTGCCCATTAGCTCAGTTCTTTAAGTGCCTGCTTAAATAAAGCAGTCAGGCTCTGGATCCTGTGGTTTGATCCCCAAATCCTCATGCCTTACCAGACCTGACCTTAAAGCATCCTGAGCCTGCAAAAAAAAAAAAATCCTTTTGAACTATTTGCTGGGGAGATAGCTCTGTAGAATAAGTGCTTGTCTGGCAAGCTCAAAGGCCTGAGTTCAATACCCGGTTCCGCAAAAAAATGCCTCTCCACCATGCCACTCCTGCCTTGCAGCCAGCTGACTGACTACAGACTGAGCTGCCAATTGTGAGCCAAATAAGCCTCCTCCTCCTTTATTTTTTTAAAAGAAAAAAGAATAAAAACATTAGAAATGATACAATATTTCACTAAACAAAATAATAGGAATCCAGAAATGGTGGTTATAATGCATGTTGTCTTCAAATTAGCTGTTCAGGGGCCAGGGTGATGGCTCAGTAGAATAAATGCTTCCCTGGCAAGCACAAGAGCCTGAGTTCAGTCCCCAGCTCCAGAGAAAAAATATTGTGCAAAGTATCAAATATGATCATGCAAAATCAATCAAAAAGTTATACAAACATAAAAGGGGAAAGAGGAAGAAAAGAACATTAACTGCTCTTTTCAATAGACCAGCAGAAATCAGCAGTACAATTATTCAAGCTATCCTATGTATACACATATAGATTTCTTTCTCCCCTGCTCCTTTCTCTCCTCCTTTAAACTGTGTCTGTCAGGTATTTTGTGTCAGACAGGACAAAACGGACCTATACACATTGCAGAATAAAATGAGCCTCTTTAGTGTAACACTGTCCGTGGTCACTTTACCCTTTTCCAAAACTCCGCCCTCGCTCTTGCATGCCATGGTGACCTCCCTGCCATCTGCATCTTGCCCCTTTTCCCAGCACAGTGCGTGAGGGTGCAGACTCCAGAGATAATGCAGGCACAATCTCTTGGTTGTTCTGACCACAAGACTTGTTCAGAGATGGACATGAGCTTTAGTCAACACCACTGGAATTATCTGAGGATTCTGAAGTACAGATTCTTATTCTGTGGGTGATGTAGGATGTGGATCTGACACGGTGTCTACTCTTTTTATAACAGGAGTACAGATGCCATGCACTGGAGAGTCAAGAAACCCTGCACAAAACAAGCTTGAAACCCAAAAAGAACTTTCTAAATATAAAAGCAAGTCCGACAACCCCATAGTAGTGAAGTCAGTATGGGTTGGTCTTTTCTTTATCTTAACCAAAAAACAGCACCCTGTTAAACTCTCTTTTTCTTTTCTGTTTAACACATCCTTGTCCTCTCTTTCTTCTGTTTTATAAAAGTATGCTTCAGCTACAGTCTACTCACCACTGCTTGTTCCAACTCCATCCTGAACTTGTAGCCCCAGTCCTGCAAAGAGAGAGGCTGGATTGCACTGTTTAAACTGCAGAGAATGATTAAATCCTAAAAGCAATTTTCACTGAAATCTGAAGGGCAACTTCCCTGCCAGGAATCCAGGAACTATGAGTAAAGAATCACCAACACTGCTCATTTATTTGAATATCTTTCCCAACATTATTCCTTAAAGCAAGTCTTCTGCCCCTGCCCCTACCTCACATTCTACTTATAGATGGAAATGCTGAAGATCCAAATCCAAGTCTCAGACTTTATAGTTTCTCTGAAATCTGTGGACCAAGGATTAAAAAAGAAAATGAGGTCAAAATCTAGGTCAGGTAAAACACTGGTGCCAGGTCCATAGGCTTAATCTTGGGACTTCCCACATCGATGGGTCAATAGTCAAGAATTGAAAATAAAATCAAAGAAATCTCCTCCAAGCATTTTAATACCCTGGAAAGAAAGATTTGCTAAAAAAAATCCCTATTGTTCCATGCCAGGAGTGTCTATGGTAACCATCCGGAGTTGCTAACTTCACAGATAGTTATATGTGTCACCAGCAGACGACGGTGTTGCACGCCACTCCTTAATATTGTCTAGACACCTTTCCCTTGGATTTCCTTCAGAAAGTTCCCTGGCGTACTTGCCTCATAACTTTCCACTTCTCACAAGATGAGCCAGCTCTTCCAGCTCCGATTGTGGTACTTTCATTAGTTAAAGCCCAGCTTTCCCAGCAAATAGATTAGCATTACATTGGATTCCACTTCCTCTGGCTATTTCTAACTGCACAAATGTTATTACTCTTTCGGAGCAAAGCTTAACTTTATTGGCGTGTCATCCTCCATGGCTCTCCTTAGTTCACTTTTTGAAGACACAAGCATTTCACAATTCAGTGAAGCTTTAGAGGCTCACAACAGCATGGGTCCGTGATAATCAGACAGAAGCTATCAAAAGGCAGAGTGCTTCTACATAATTCTATGATAGGCAAGATCTGCACTAATGGTGGTTGGACAGGATATTATGTCGGCTTTTAGTGCTATGGTCATCCACTAGGTAAATAATTATTGAATTTTTGATATAATTCAGCTATAAAAAAAACCTGTAAATATAATATCATGTTGCACCTTGTACAATACCAAAACCTTATGAAAACAGTTCGCAATGTATTAATTCATCGAATCTGTATGGTTAAGGTGTTTTGAAACTGTCTGATTGACATTTGTATTTTAATAAAATAAAAATAAATGGAAAAAAAATGGCAGAGGGAGTTTTGCCAGTGTTAACCAGTAACAGAATGGAAGGAAATGGGGGGAGGACTTTGGGGTGAAATTCTTCCTCATAGCCTCCAGAGGAGTCACTATTGTGTGTGTCATTTGCAAACTCTGGATTATTTTGTGAACCATGGATGATGTCTTTTATAAATGTTAAATTCACGTCTGTTGTCCTTTTCCGGTGCTTGTGCATCTTGGGTCTGGCAAACATACCTTCTTTTTATCCCACCAGGCTTAGAGTCAGTAATAGAGGAACGGCAGTCCCTTCACAGCCTGTGTTTTCTCTGTGCATTGCCCACCTGTTTGTAAGCAGCCTTTCACTAAACTCTGTTCAAGTGGTGCCAGTTGTCATCCATTACCCTCTGGAGAGACAGAAACTGCTTTATATGACAAATTACACAAAGGTTGTTCGAATCTCACTGCCTTAAATTCCGAATATGGCTAATTTCATAAAATATGCATTGTTTAAAATGAATGAAGTGTTGTACACTGTGATGTACATCTGACAGAATGGTATGCTCACTCTTATGATACTTCTTGATAGTCAGATATGAGCAGCATACTAACTGGAAGGGGTGTGTGCCAGTTCTTTTGACAGTATAGGTGGATCCCCACATTGTTTAGTAACATCCTGCTGGTAAATGAATCTAGGCACAGCAGAACGGCCAACACTGAAAATCATGCATTTTTCATTAGGATACCAGGTACTGACACACACTGTCCCTGTGGTCTATAAGAAAGTTGAAATACCATAGCTGCTATATTCATGCCGTGAGTAGCCAGGCTTCTCCTGACGGTGCCGTCTGAAGAGGTATACAGTAAGCTGTGCCTGAAACCCAGGGTCCTCAGAGTCCTCAGAAGGTACATGGCACAAGGCACAAAACAAGCTCCAACATACCTGAATCTTTCTGGTCCTGGAAGAAGTGAGGGTGCAGGACAAACACTCTTTCTTCTGCAATATGGAGCCCTAAGGCCAGAACCACTTCATGGAAGAAGGTGACTTTTAATATTCACAAACATCTGGAATGTAGAAAAGACATGGGAGGGGCTGTGCTTCATTCTTACACATGCGCATTAATCTGAGGAATTGTGTGTGCTTGCTTGGAATCCTGGGTTTAGGGAAGAAAGCACATTTGTCTCCTAGGCCTCAGTTGAGAAAGTAAAAGTGTAAGTGGATGTCACCAAGGTCAATTATGAGCTTACTAAAGAGACAGTCAGGTTTCTCTGACTTCTGGAAGCTGTAACCTGAACTGCCCACAGATCTTCTCTGGTGAATTAACTTCTGTTTTTCTTTATTTAAGGAGTGAAGGGAGTTCCACACTTTGGACATCTGAAGCAAGAAGCAGCAGCCTCTTCCACAGAATGCAAAGGATCTGAAAATAGCCATCAGTTGTTCTCATGCTTATCTGCATCCCATTGCATTTAAAGAGCTAATTGATAATTTATTCTCCAAACAATTCATTCACACATCCTATTGAGAGAGAGAGAGAGAGAGAGAGAGAGAGAGAGAGAGAGAGAGAGAGAGAGAGAGAGTGTGTGTGTGTGTGTGTGTGTGTGTGTGTGTGTGTGTGTGGTACTGGGAATGGAACCCAGGACATTTACACTGAGCTACATCCCCAGTTCTCTTTTAACAATTTTTGTAATTTTAAGACAAGGTCTCAGGAAGTTGAACAATTGCCCAAGCTTCGCTCAAAATTGCAATACTGATCCTCCTTTCTCAAGCTTTGCTGAGTCTTGGGATTGCAAACAGGTGAAATGACACTTGCTCTTCCAGAGGATTTCTATTACTTTTCTGCACTCATTAATGACTGAAATAGAGAAGCAGATCCCCAGGAGAAAAGTATAAACACGAGGTATAAAAAGTAATGCCATACTAACATTCTTAGCTGTGTAAGGCTGAGCTGTAAAAGGCTCAAGTCAACAACTTCAGACATTTGCCAGTTCTGCTGATAACCCACTATTATTATGAACTATTGGACTATATTGGGTTATTTTGATGAATTCAAGTACCTACAATATTTGAACTGGCATCAAGTATGAAAAAGTCCTTTAAAGACTTATCCAAATACAGCTTCTCTTACAATAATGTAACACCCATCTATGACAAAACAAAACAAAAATGGGGGATATAAATGAAGGACCATTTTGTAGTTAAATGTGTATATATATATATATATGTATATATATATATATATGTAATATTAGTTAGGATAGATATACAGTCTCCTTCTATTTGTTCAGTTAGAAGAAAGGTCCATACTAATATTGTCTAGACGAGATATCATGTCTGCATCTTGTCCTCTGAATAACTACTATGAAGACAACAATATGCAATGTATTAATTATTGTAACTATTCTACTAACCAGTTTTGAAATTGTTTCATTGTTATTTTTCTCATTAATATGAATTTTAAAAAAGGAAAAAAAGAAAGAGAGATGCAAGAGATACTTTGCAAAATGATTTTAAAATCTGAATGAATGCTCAGGGAGAAGGAAGCTTTACTGCTTGTGTGTGTTCATTTCATCCATAAATATTGTGGAATCTTTGCCATATGCCAGACATTGCCCAAATTCCTGGATACATAACAAATAAACATACCTAAGAAACATTGTTTCACTTTCCATTTTCTTTTACAGGAGAAACACTGCACTAGATTTGTTTTGAAGATCTTTCAGTGTTTCCAAAATGTGTGCAGGGCTTCTCACAGGCCTTCTTGTGCAATCACTAAGTCCCTCACTTTGCAGGTTACCTGCCTCTGAAGAGTCCCGCACACCCCTGCAAAGGGCAAAAAAGCCACTTACCCAAGAACCAGCCTCTCTGAAGTTTCTGGGCATCTGTAATGAAGATGGGACTTCACAGCTCCCAAGGGACTAATAAATTAGTGATTGAGAGGTGATTGTGTTGAATCAGCAGAACATTGGGAAAAACTTGCAATCACAGCACAAATTACTTAGAAAGTAATGTTAATGTCATGGACCCATTTGCATTTCTCATTTGTGCTTTTTGAAGCTTCATAAGAAGACTACTATTAAGTAAATACAACACAACCAACTCCAGCCCCTTGTCCCCAGGGGAATGTCTGTTCTGTTTGCCTTCTTCACCTGCCAGTGGCAAAGTATCCCTCTGGGTTGGGAATGCTGCCTGGGTGACTGTGGCTGGCTTCTCTCTCACACAGGGGGACACTGAATGGGGGACACCATATAAGGCCACGCATTGGGTACTTCTCTAACCATTGCTGAAACTGTGCACTTGAGATGCCCAGGGATGCTAACTAAGGTCAGTCATGTGGCCTTTAGCATACATTTCTCTTTATAGAGTCCAACCTTGAGGACAGTTCAGCCCTTATGCCCCTCCTTCTTCTCCTTCCCTGGAGAAGTGCTTACTTTTAAGTTGTGTCTCTTTGATGGCGCTGCAATCTGTAGGCAAGGCCAACAGCATCCTGATGATGGCTGTAGCCACAGCTGGAATTTGTACTTGCTGTCCTTATTCCTGACATAAAGCTTCCTGGAATGTCATTTCCCATCAGTGCTTCTAGGCTTCTGAAATAGACCTGAAGTGCACCATTTACTCAGGTTTAAACCAAAATCCAAGTACAGTTACAGGAAGTTTGCTTTCAAATAATGCTCCTGCACTACAGAACTTAGAATGTGAGCCTTTTTAAATGCCTCACCAAGGCTAATAATTATGGGTAGTTTTCACTTTAAAATAATTAGGTCATACTATCAGATCATTCTAAATCTCTGAAGATAAAAATACTGAAATGAATTTCTAACTTACATAAAACTACGTGTGCTATCTATTCCACATGACAAGTTGTCCTAAAATACAGTAGCTCCAAAGAACAGGTCTTTGTTTCACAGATGATCTGTGCAGTTTGCTGAGCACTGCTCAGCTCTGCTCTGTGAGCCTGGCGGGGCTGGCTTGGAAGGGGCCAGCTGGGTGTCGGCTGTGAGCTTAGCTGGGCTGCTGCTCTTCTCAGAGCAGCCTCCCCATCAGCTGCCTGGACTTCTTAACAGCATAAGTATCTTAGACATTTTGAAATTCACTGCATTTTTCTGACCTGGCCTCGGCAGTCAGACAGTGTCTGCTCACATGGCATTTTATTTATGAAGGCAGCTTCATTGGCCCAGCTGTTTCAGGCACTGAGGACATAGACTTCTCTTCCTGATGCCCACAGTGGAGTGGCAGGAACCTAGTGCATGAGCAATGGGAGACAGTATTGTTGTCATCCATAGTAATGCAATATACAAGACAGCCCGCACAAAATGTGAATGATTTTTACAAAAGGGCTCAAATTAAAGCTACAAGAAAGGGTATCAGTCATAGGCCAGTGTTTCCCTGTATGAACTAATCAAGTAATATTTCCTCAAATTCAACTGCACATCCAACAGAGAGGTGGGTTTCCCCCATTTTTTAGCTCCATTCTACTGTTGAAAAAAACTACTTGAATTTTCAGGGACAAGAGACATACTTTAAAAATATGTACAATAACAACTCAAACTTGCTTTAAAATTAGAAAATTGAGTAGTCCGGCATAGTTGTACACATCTGTAATCCTAGCATTCTTAGGGGCTTAGGCAAGAGAATCACAAATTTAAATCCAGCCTGCCCAAATTGGTGTTGTAGCAAGATCTAATCTCAAAAATAAAAATGGTTGGTGATGTAGCTCAGCACACAGGTCCTGTGATCAACCCTCATTGCAGAGAGAGAGAGAGAGAGAGAGAGAGAGAGAGAGAGCGACTCATAGGTCACTTTTTGCTTTTCTCTCATTTCTGGGACAAAATACATGACACCCAAAATTAAGGAAGGAAAGGTTTAATTAGCTCACAGTTCCTGGAGGTTTCAGTCCATACTCAGCTGGCTGCAAGGCAATGTGGCATATGGCAGAGGGCAGCAGCTCATAGTGGTAGAAAATAGCAAAGAGCAAAGGGAGGAGCAGCAGCTGAGGCAGTGAACGTGCCTCTCTCCCCTCCCCACATCATGCACAGATTGTCCATTCCAGGGCAGGTGTAGCACTCACACCAAAATCCTCCACATTGGATCATGAATTAATCACAAAATCAAGAAGCCCACCCCAATGACTGCATGAAGCTTTGGGGGAACTACTAGACACAAGCCATAACATTCCACCTCTGGCCCCCCAAAGACTCATGCACATTCTTTTATGCAAAAGGCATTTTAGTACATCTGTAAGAGTTGCCAAAGTCCTACAGTTTCAGCATTGCTGAAAAGTCAAAGTCCCAAGTCTTCTCTAAGATTTAAGGCAAACTCTTAACTATGAGCCCCTGTGTAAATGACAAGTTAAAACTTTCAACATTCAATGGCACAAGGAAAACATTACCATTCCAATAGTTATAAACAGCAGGATATCAAGCACTGGACAAAAACATGTCTGAAATCCAGAAGCACAAAGTCCTGCAGTTCCATGTGGAGCATCTGAAGCAATCTGTGCAAATCCTGAGTTCCACGTGGCCCCACCTCTATGGCACTACTGTTGGTTGTAGCTCCCAGGGCTTCTCTCTCAGACCGGCTCTGCTCCCTCCTTTCAGCTTCCCTTAGATGATCCACGTTTCTGGCTTTTCCAAACTTCATGGGTTTCTACTGCACATTAGGCTTCTCGTTCTCTGCTTCACACGCTTCCTTTTCCAGAGCACACTGCCTGGCCTCCAAGGGCTTCTGAAATCTAGGTGGAAACCTTCTTGACCTCAGGAATCTTGCATTCTCCACCACCTAAAACCAACACCATGTGGATGATGTCATAGTGTGCTGCCAGCTAGAGCAGTAGCCAGGCTTTCTTTTCTCTTGGCTGCAGGGGTTGAGTGTCTGTATCATTTAGCACTCTGAACCTGATTCCATTGAACAAATTCTCCATCCCACCACCATTCTGGAAAATGGTGCTCTATAGCTTTCTCTGCAATGCAAACTCCCTTACCTTTGCAGTTCTGAGGCTGCAAAAGGTGGAAATCCACCAACTCCTGTGATACCTTCAGGCCATCTTTTCTATTCTATTCTTTCTCCACTATAAAGATGTTCTCAGCTCTGTATTTGCAGTCCACAGCTTTATTGGAACTTCCTTTCTGGCCAAACTCACAACAATTTAAAACATCCTTCTGGGTTCTTTCCTGTTGATTCTCAAAATATATTTGACTAAAAGCCCCTAACAATAGCCATGCCACTGGTTCATCATTTGACAGCCTTGAAATTTCTTTTCCAAGATTAATCAGTCCACTGTGCTTAATCTTAGTATCAAGAAAAGTCTTTGGACATGAACAAAATGCAGAAAAACTTTCTACCAAGCCACAGTCCACATCATCTGGAGTCCAACAACCAATGCAGCCCTTCTTCCCAACAGAATCCTCTCCCCCACCCCCACCCCCCGCCAAAAGAAAGAAACCTCCCCAGCCTGGTGTAAGACAGGATTTCTATCTGTCCTCTGGTCTTCTGAGCTCTGGCCAGAATCTTCCATACAGAACAGCAAAAAGTACTATAGCACTTTTCTCATAGACAGTATTTCTGAACCCTTCCCATCTCTTCCCATAAACTATTCCCAAGGGTTATAATCCACATGATCATGGATATAGTCACAGCAACGACCCCACTTCTCTGCTGCCAAATTCTGTCTTAGTTACTTTTCTTTCATTGCTGGGACAAAATAACCAACACTTGAAATTAAGGAAGAAAATGTTTATTTAGCTCACAGTTAATTAGCGGAGGTTTCAGTCCATAGTATGCTGAGTTTAAGGTAGAGTGACACATGGCAGAAGGCAGCAGTTTATGGTGGTAGAAAAGAGCAAAGAGCAAAGGGAGGAGCAGCAGCTGGGGCAGCTGACAAGTCTCTCTCCATTCCCCATATTGTATGCAGATTACCCACCCCAGGATGAGTGCAGCACTCACAGGATAATCCATGCATTAGATGATGAATTAATCACAAATTTTAGAAGCCTGCCCCAATGACTTCATTAGGCTTTGGGGGACAAGTAGACACAAATCACAACAAGTACCAACAATAGATGCAACAGTCAATATTAACATAAGGAGAATGAATTAAGTTTGTTTCTCAAGCTTTGCTTTCCCTACAAGTCGCCTGAAGACTTCGTTATAACACAGATTCTAGGTGAGGAGGCCTGAGTAAGACTTAACTTCTACATTTCTAAGCTCCAACTCATGCTGATGATCCAAAGATGAGAAAAGGAAACAGGGACTGAGTAGTAATGGGCCAGGTAAAGTCTTACACCTCTGGAGTGGACTAGTGGACTCTAAATTTTTCATATTTACTGTGACTCCATGTCAATTCCCTGGGGATAAATCGTAAGAGCATTGTTACTAGTACAGGGTACCTTGGTTCACAGACTTAATTTGCTCCGTATTCTGGAAAAGACGGTTTATGTGGAAGAGACCGCTATAGCTATGTTTGCTACCTGATGCAGAGTTTGAAAACAAAAACAAAAGTTTGCTAGACACTTCTGTTTGTGAACCAAACTTTTGACAAACTTAAACGTTCGTAAGTGAAGGAATCACAGTATTTATATCTTGGCAGCTAGGTTGATCTATAGGTCTATTGTGATCTTTTTAAAAATATACTACATTTTTGGTTACAGATGCTTATCTGGGCAAACACTTCTGACCCAAATTAGTGACCATAAGCTAGTTGAACACGTACAAAATCGTACAACATGGCAAATTCAAAACTGTTCATATATGTTTAACACTAAAAAAATCACAACAAAAATGTGAAGTGAGAGCTCATTAAATTAGAGACCGATTTAACCAAGTGATTGTGTAGCCATTACACAGGTGTTCCATTTCAGAAAGTATTAGAGCATAGTGCCGGGGGCCTCCAAGCTAATTTCTAACCTAGACTAATCATGCCAGGAATAATGACCCGCCGTTACTGCCTTGTGAATCAGACCCTATGATATTTAGAATAATTAAGATCAAAGCCCAAGTAGAAGGTCACTGAATTCACCAGTCATAAAACATTAGTACAAAACCAAAGGCTGTTCGTGTTTGCTCAACAATCTTTAACGCTCAAGTTATAAAATAGTGTTAAGAGGGATAAAAACGTCATCTTCAAAAATGTCACCTCCCCCCTCTTCCCAAGGAGCTGCCAGAAAGAAAGGAAAGTCAATGAAATGGTTCTTCGAAGAAAAAGTCGCGCCAAAGCAAGTGGAAGTAGGAAAAGCCAAGGTAACTGAGAAGACAAGAAGATGAGACCTTTCCCGCTTGCTGGCTGCACTCCCAAGAGGCAAACGAAGAAGATTGGCTTCCCATTTGTAGGCAGTTAGAGAGAAGTGTGAAATGAATTGGTTTGTCCGGGCTGAGTTCCCAGGAAAAGGAAGTCTTTCATACTGAAAGATACCACCCAAACTGGCAGGGTGCTGCAAGCCAAAGATTTAGACAGTCAAATAAGTGCTAATTGAGTTAGAGGTTTGGTTAGGAAGTGGGTTGACAATTAAGTTTGGGGAAGGCCCTTAAATGGCCCGACTACCAGGGCTGGGAGGGTTGTTGGAGCTCCACGAAGCAGAAGTTGGCGACTCCTGAGACTCCTGAGACTGATCCACACTCCTGTTGTATTCAGCTGCTACAAGTGTGAGGCAGCACCCAGATCAGCATCTGGTGACAGCAGCGGAGGAAGCAGGAGGTGGATCCTGAGGATGTAACCTTTCCCAGGGTTCCACCAGATACACAAGAGCCACAATGGGGAGCTCCAAGCAAAGGAAGAATTTAATTCTTCAAAGAAGACACCAGTTAATTGCTTTTGTTCTACTGTTTTCTGTAGCCAAGTTCCTGGCAAGTTTTTATAGCCAAGTGTTACTAAAGTAGTGGTTTTATTTAGCAAACACTTTCACAGGACTTCCCTATGACAAGGAACTGTTCTTAATGCTTTGCAAATGTCACCTCACAGCAACTCTCTGAGGAATGTAACAGTACTATCATCCCTTTACATGCAAGGAAACCAAGGCAGAGAGACACTCAAAAATCAGTAGGAGGCACATCTGGCATTCAGAAATGGTAGAGGAGCTGTCTGGGTTGAAATAGATGAGAATATGTTCCAAGAGAAGAAAGGAAGTAAATTTTTATTATTTTCCTTGGAAGGAAGGAAGATATATAAAAACCCAAGAGAAAACTTAATAGGCCTCTTCACTGCCCCTTTCCCACAAGTGCCAAAACGAAAGCCCATTAATAAAGCTTAAAACTCAAATTTAGTACAGATAAAAGCAAGTCCTCATTACCCAACATATAATTAACTGGGGAATTCACAGCTGTGGGACTTTATAGGGAAGGATGAGGCTTGCCGATTCAGGCTGCTGATTTTCAAGGTGTTAAAACTCAGCAGTCAGATCTCTGCATGTGCAGTTTACTCATTGAACACACTGCTGCAGATGACGCTGGGCAGTGAGAAGCTTGAACCTGGAAAACAGATTCAAAGTGGCTTCTCTATGAAGAAACCTGGCTTCTCCAAGTTCAGCACCCTGCCCTTTCCAACAAAGGACTGTTTAACCTCCCACCACTCACAGACCCGTCAGAGTTTCTTCTTCACTGCCTTCCTTTTGCCTGCAGAACTACCTTTCTGTGGAGACTCCCGACATCCCTGAGCGCCTGTCTCTGTGCAGGGCTGGTCCCTACCATCTCTTAGAACACGCCCACTGGAGACTCTGGGACCCAGATCATTGTCTTCTTAAATTACATTAGTTCTCACCAACTGGCAAGATCCAAGCAGCCAGCATCCCCAGTATCAGATGCCACTGAGATTGTTCTGTTTACCTAAACCCAAGCACTAAACTTTCTACTATCTTTGGCTAACCTATATCCATAGATACAACCTAGATTCCAGGATCATTCCAGTTGTGAATTTAAAATTTCCTCTAAGCATACCCTTCCCTGTTTCTCTGTCCACCCCCCTCACCCCCACATCGCTCACTGATTTGACCTTTCAACTTCTAACTTCACCCCTCTTGCCTGAGCCCTTCTCAGCACTTCTAGTCTGTGGATTGGTCACACACTCCCCTCCTTTCATTCTGGGGCACTCAGATGCTAGCAGAAATATGCCAGGTAATTTTGGAGACTGATGACACTACTGAGAGGCACAAAACTTTGAAAACAGATCCACAGAATTATACTGTTTCCAGGAAACATGATTTAATCCCTGGCCTCTGGCAAGAAGTGACTAATTAGCCCAAGACCCCCTGCCTCTGTCCCACTTAGCCCAGGTGGATAACAGTATTAGGCTTCAGATAACTTGGACAAAGTCCAAATTCTCTCACTGCCATAAACCCTCAGGTTTAACCAAGTTAGTTTACAATTCTAAGATTTTATTGTATGCAATGCTGCAGAGAATTAGCAATGGTCAATATTTTTTTTTTTCATTTTAGTGGCATTTGTTTGAGAAGAATTTACCTATACTGCTAAGTAAGTTCCTAATGATGGGGTTCAAGGGTGGTAATGAAACAGAGTAAAAGACAGGCAGTACATAGCTGCAAGCCTAAATCTCAGCTTCAAAGGGCTGGGGAAGCCCTGAGGGCTTACAGTTTAAAAATCCTTTTTACTTGACAAGATCACTTAAAATAACAAAAATAACAACAAACCCCCCCCTCCTCCACCAGTAGCAATTACTGTTTCTTTCCCAAATTAACCTTCAATTTCAGATACAACTCTTTTGGTTTCACTGAGAAGATCATAATAATAGTTTATGTTTTGGATATTTTTCCTCATGAGCAATGTGTTTCCACATACGTGAAGAATTCCACCTTTTGCTATCATTAGACAGTATATGTTAGGTGTGTTTCTAAAATTACTTGAATTCTTTCCATCTTAAAGGCAATGTATAAATAGCATTGGTGATTTCTTAAGTTTGCAGAATTCTTTTATTAAAAGACAAATATAGGTCTTTCATGTCCAATGGGTGCTCATGACTTCTGATGGTTCCCTCTGGGTTTTTAATTTTTGTTTTTAAAATGAGGTAGCTAAGAAAAAGTCCTACAGGTAAGTCTGTGTCTACATCACAAAACAGGTGCCTCTCGGAGGCATTGGGGAGGCACTGGGGAGCTTAACTGTGGCCTTTCTGAGAGCTGCTGTTGTTTAAAAAACACCAACACTCAAAACTATGAAAAATAACTCATTTGTAACTTTTGAGCCTGCTTCTCCTATCACATGTGATTTCCAACTAAAGAATTCGCAGTTCATCCCAAAGTGACTTTGGTAGACTTTTCTTTGGGTTTTCAGAGTCTGGTGAAGCAGCTGAAACAGCTTTACCACTCTGACTTTTGGTAAACTCAGTTTTCTTTCTTTCTGTTTTTTTTTTAAATTAATTTTATTGAGAAACAGCAATGAAACAGTTCCAAAACTGATTAGTAGGACAGTTTCAACAATTAATACATTGCATAGTGTTGACTTCATAGTGGCTATTCATAGTACAAATGCAGACATGATATCCTGTCCAAACACTATTTATACAATTTTTTTTCTCATTGAATTAACAGAAAGTCACTGTATATCTATTCTAGCTATGGTCCTTCATTTGTATGCCCTTTTCTTGTTTAGTTTTGTCAGAGAAGGGTATTCCATTGCCATTTAAATATTGTAGGTGTGTGAATTCAGCAAACTAACCCAATATAGACTAATCTAATATGGACTGATCCAGTAGTCCATAATAGTGGGTCATCTGTAGGACTGGCAATGTCAGAAGTTGTTGACCTGAGCCTTTTACAGCTCAGCATATTAATATGGCTTTACTTCATGTACTTCGTTTTTATACTTTTCCACTGGATGGTTAAGACCAAGATAAATCAAGACCTATATAACAAGAAATGTAACTTCTGTATCTAACAAGGTCAGTCAGATCCCCTCAGGATTTACCCTGAAACCCCGTACCGTAGTTTATAGACCTCAGTTTTCAAGGGAAGGCGAGAGTGCCCCATTGGCCAGTGAAAAGCAGCACCGAGGCTCGGGCAGGGCCTTTGAGGGCATAGACAGAGCTCTGAGAGGAGCGCTCAGGGGACTGATATTTTACAGCGTGGAGCCTGAGTCCTGTTAGACATTCAGTAAGCATTTAATGAGAAAACGTGTGAATAGACAAAGGATGGCACTTTGATGTTGTGGGAGATTTCATAATAGGAACAAATTTTGTTTCAAGAGGTAGAAACTCTTCTTAAGACTCTGAAAGCACTTGTTTTGGCAGAGAAAAGCGGCCAGTGCTGGATATCCCAGCGGAGCCTGCCGTCCCTGCCCTGCCCCCGGTGGTGTTGAGATGGCAGTTGAGACTGGGATTGGTGGTGCACACCTGCCTGTAATCCCAGCTCTTAGGAAGCTGTAAACAGGCAGATCACTGCAAGTCCCATTTAGTAGTGAACACCTTGTAGGCCCTGTCCTAAATACAGGAGGAAAAAAGGCCAAATAGCTCAGCGGATTAAAGCGCCTGGAATCAGGCTCAGGGGCTGGAGGTTCTATCCCTGGGCCTGATGCGCCGGCCCCGCCCCGAGGGCATGCAATTGAGACTGGGCATGGTGGCCTGTGCCTGTAATCCCAGCTCTTGGGAGGCTGTAAATAGGCAGCCTTCACTACGAGTTCGATCTAGTAAGAAAGAAGTCTAAGACAATTTTCCTTAGGAAACTGGTTAAGCAATTGCCATTATTAGATCCACGAGTCAACAGATCCCCGGAGGAAAAAATCGCGGTAGACACAGTACTACACTATGAAGGACTGGTGGGATAGTCTTCAAATATTAAAAAGAAGAAGTTCAGAAGAGTGTTGACCGTGTCACTAGAGAAGCTTATGAAGGAACCAGGTGGGTTTACCTTGTTAAAAAAAAAAAAAAGAAAGAAAGAAAGCAATGCAGAAAGAGAGATGGGACATGAAAATATGATATCCTCTAAATTCATTTATGTTAATACCCAAGGAGAAGAAAAGTATTCTAATGAGCTCCAAAAAACACATGTTAGGTAGAACCCCACTGTGAGGGTGATGGCGAGAGTAGCTGGGCCTGCCTCGGAATGAGAGAAGTCCCCGGGTGAAGTTATCTTCATTTTACAGTATCAGATCACCAGGGAAAAGAAACCAGGTCGGATTGCATTATGCACCTCACTTTCCTTTAAAGAATTTGCAAATTCTTCTCCTGAGTTACAGCCCAGAAAATGAGGAGACCAGTGTCTGAGGCCAGGTGGAAGAGGCACCAACAGGCAAGGAATCCACAGCACAGGGATTCGGTCACTACTTATAAGCTAGTGGGTGAGAGGCGGGTGGCAGACACCACAGGGACTGAGCTCCGCAGAGGGTCCCAGCTTTGCAGTCCCAGCGCACAGAACTGGAGCTCTTCTTAGTCCAAACCACAATAAATACTTAGTGAATTAAAGCATGGGCGGAAATCAAAGGCAGGCAGGGTGAAGTGGTGAGATCTGCCTTCCAAGACGTCTCTAAATATGCCAGAGAAACTTTCAACCACATGTTAGAACTTTATAAATTATGTGTAAACATGACCTCTGTAAAAACGCCAGGGTCCATGCAGCTGAGAGTGACTCAAGTGAGTCATAGCTGGGACAGTCATTTTCAATCTTTGCATGCAATTTTCCACATATTTTCCAAAATAAGCAGTGTAGTGAATGCACACAGCCCAGATTCCTTGTGCCTGCTTTCCACTTTCCCACTGTGCACCCATCTCCTTAGGAACAGTCTTACCTGCTCTGGGACACCCCACCTATCTTTTTCTTACTTTTACTTTTCTCTCCATTTTTCACTATTAGAATTTCCATAAATGACCCATGACATTCTGTAGGAAAAAAAAAATACAAAAGGGAAGAGAAGACCAAATCCTGCCCACTATATCATGCTAATTTTAATTTCTGTCTGATATAATTGACTCTCATAAATGGAAAATCCTCAGGCAGTTCAGGGAGAATAGCTAGGCTTTCTTGCCCCCAAGAATATCTGATCAGTCAGATCATGGGCCTTAAATAAATAAAATGGATGGAGTCCAGGTTTGATTAGGCAACTCTATAATAAGGGAGCCATTCATAACTAAACATGAGGAACATTCGAAAGTCATACCACTTGTACAGCAAACAATTGAGGACAGTGGGATTTTAGCTAATACATTCATTCTGCAGGTCAAGCATTTACTTATTAAGTAACCTTTCAATCAACCCACAACTGTTTTAAACCCAAGGTCCTCTCTGGCTCCTGTCATTATAGGAGAGGAGCCTATAATGATTTTCAAATGGGTTTCTCTGGTCCCCCAAGACACCCTACTCTTGGCATTCCCACCGCAATACCTCCTCAGAGCATGCTGGGAACTCCATGAGAACTTCAGTGTGGAAGTCTTCCTAGAAGCGATCCCAGGTGACCCTCAACATGACAGCTCTGTAGCAAGTGTGCAGCTACGTCTGCCATTTGTCTAGCTTTCGAGGGAATGTATTCTTGAGCCCTAAGGTAGAGATGCATGTCTGACAAGGGAGCTTTTATTATCAGCATTGATTCACAAATGCATTTGGGTGCGAAGACAGCAAAAGGGAATATAATGAAGAATGAATGGACTTGCCCTTTTTGGTGTCAAACCCAAGTCCTCATTCTTCCTAGAATATTCTTTCCCCCTCACGCAGTGACCTGCATGTCACTGTTTCTTTGTTCTCTTTGAAGATGTCAGAACCCAGGGCCTCTTTCAAAGCCCAGCTGTCTTCACCACACAAACAACGCCATGGAACAGAAATTCCTGTCTTCCTCTCACACTCACGTGCAGCCTTACTTTCTCAGAACTTTGTAATTAATGCACTCATTGCTAGCTCTGTCCCCATTCTGGATGGTGAGCTTTTAGAGGATTTCAGTCAGGTCTTTCAACTTTTACTCTCCATGTATAAATTCTGAGCATTTTGTGGGTGTTGTTAGCTAAGTAATTTAAGACATGTAGTTCATGAACTGACGTCTTATTACAAAGTTATATAAAGCAGTTGAATTTATCTTTTAAAAGTATAACTAATTTTTACTTTTGGATTCTGGAGTTGAGATTTTGATTCATTTTTTTGAAGTCAGTATCCACTTCCTACAAATTTGTTTTTTGCAAATCCCATAAAGTAGTGAAAAGATCTTGGAAACTTCAGTGCCACTAACAGACGCTACTACTGCAGTTGACTTTGTCAGACAGTAACCTCCTGACTTTGATTCAGAAATAAGGGCTAAGGCAGCAAGACAGGCTTCCTAGAAGACCATGTCATTTTATGTCACATTTCCTGTTTCCTTGTAGCACAAAAGTCCCTAGACAGACAAGAAAAACTCTTGACTATTCCTCTACAAATATAGAGTATTCCTGTCATAACTAGATATTGCCCAGTATAAGAACAAGAGATCACAATGTTTCCTGTTAATTTATCACAAGAATCCATGTGCAGGCCTGGGGAAATAGCACAATGGTCTAAGTGCCTTCCTGGCAAGCACAAGGACCTGGGTTCAATCCCTGGTATTACATACTATGCAAGCCTCACCCTAGGTGTGCTGATACATGCCTGTGATCCTAGCACTGGGGAGCTTGAGACAAGAGGATTACTATGAGTTGCAACTGGATAGTGAGACCCTGTGGTCACTGGTGGGTTTCTAAGTGCTACTCAGAGGCTCTAGTGCCAAAGGTCAATTAAATATCCATCTCTCACCCAATTCTCTCATCTTTCTGTCTCTGTCTCTCAGTTCTTTTTTTTTTTTTTTTTTTGTATTTCGAAGGAAGGGTCCACAGGGTGTCCATGGTCTCACTTAGATTGGACTCAATAGTGATCCTCTTGTTTATGGCCTCCCAAGAGCTGGGATTAGAGGCACATGCCACCACATCCAGTCTCAATTGCCATCTCAGCGTGTCCTGGGGTGGGGCTGGCATGGCAGGCCCAGGGATCGAACCCTGGCCCCTGCGCCTGCTTGCAGGTACTTTAATCTGCTGAGCTATTTCACTGGCCCTCTCTCTCAGTTCTGTTAAGGAATTTAAGGAGTAACTTTTGCTCCAGCTTCATAAATTGTGGGTGAGGAGAAGCAAGAGCTCAGCATAAGGAGAGAGCTGGAGAAATGCTTGAGTCCAAAGCACAGCCTACAGAGATACCAAAACAAAGAGCTTCAATCAAGATCAAAAATATACAACTACCTACTTATCAATTTAACAGTAATAGCTCCTCATTTCATGTGAGGAGGGAAGAAATAACACTTGGTAGCTTCCACTCTGATAAGATGTTGGTGCTTATGCAGAATGAAGTCTGTAACAACCTGGCTTTTATTTAATTTTTGTACATTTACCAAGGGGATCATCACAGGACACTGGATTATGTGGTGCTGAATTAAGGGTATGTTTGCATCTTTTTGATATGACCTAGTTACCACTAGCTTGGTGCAATTCCAATTTATCCAAGAATATTATAATGAATCAGCATCCTTGGATATTGATCAAGGGGTCTGATGGTCCACCTTGATATAGTAATAAATACTGTCATTGACTGGATAGTTATTTCAGGACAGGCACAAAGCTAAGACTGCTATCTGCATTTTCTGTCCAATCACTCAACCAACCCTATCATGTAAAAGAACTCTTACCATTTGTTCGTTACAGAAGAGGAAATGGAGGCACCGGAAATGAATTGTGTGGGACTGGGAAGCAGAAAATGGTACTACTAGGTATCTAAGAAACAGTTCAGAGACAAAATTAATGATCACCATGTTATGCCTCTTTCTTAAACAAAACTTACAAAGTAATTAAAACCATGAAGTTCTAATTTCTGCTCCTAGAGAGACTGACAGCAAAGCTACGCCCATCGCTGGTGGAAATGTCACGGGGTGCAGCTGTTTCTAAAAGAAAGTCGCAACATTTGCTGGGTTAGTAGGTCATAAAACCTTTAGTCCAGCAACCCTACTCTCAGGAGTTAATCTTTGAATTATTATTGATAATCATGTGTTGATAAATCCATAATATGGAGAAGGTTATAATATGAACCCAGTCCTCAAGGAGAAGTTTTGAATGAAGTGTGTATAGTTGTGCCATGGGATCCTACATGGCCATTAAAAGGAAAGGGGTAGGTCCTCTTAGTCAAACATTATATCTATATATCATTTTTATTTTTAAAATTAAAATTTTAGGGCAGTGAGCATATTCTTTATCATAACATAATGGTAGAAACATGACTTGTTTGCCAAGCATCCGAAAATGTATATCATCAATCCATGGGCCCATACACAGAGCAAGCCCTAGTATACATGGTGGAATTTAATTAACAAAAAATGTATTCTACTGGCTCATCAATTGTAATAAATGCACCCCAGTAACACAAGAAGTTAATAGTAGGGAAAATTGGAGCAGGTTATATAGGAACTGTATTTGTAGCTTATTTTTTCTACAAACCTCAACTTGCTCTAAAAAGAAGTACTGTTCAGAAAACATGATTAGAGACCACTCTACATTTATTTGAATATAGCTAGAAATATAATAATAAGCATAGTGAAAATTACAAGTTAAACCTAAGTGCAAAGGTAAGAAGGGCAGAAGAGAAGTGGGTTAGGGAAGAAATCAATGAAGGGAATTTTTTTCTAATTTTTAAATTTTCAAAATGAAAACAAATTATATAGGTATTCTATGAGCCAACCCATGTAAAATACTGTGTGTGTCTACATATGAAAAAAAAATGATTTGGATACATTCAGGCAGAACTTTTCCCAGGAATACTTAGAATCTTCAGTTCGATCACTTGGCAAATGTTTCATTCATTGGCCAAATGCTTTCTTTCACTCACCTTCAAACCGTGAAATGGGACCTCGAATGGGAAACAGACTCACACTAAATACTGAGTCCCCTCTCCAGATGGAGTTTTTGTATCTAAAGCAAAGAGCGAATCGGAAGGTTCTCGTGCTGGTGACTTCGGTCACCATGTCTTGTTCCTCTCTCCTCCATTGGGAGGCAGCACCCAAGGAGGAGGACGGCTGGCAAGCCTGAGGAGCTCCTGGCAGGGAGGCCAGAGCACCGAAGAGGACCTCACGGCTGCTTTCCTTCAGTCATGAAGATCTTAGTGAGGCTCCGCAGCCGCTGAGGCACCGAGGTGAGATCTCCAGCAAAAGCCGCGCTTCTATGAAACTTCATGCGGGGAGGCCTGAATAGCTTAAATCACATTTTTAGAGACTGAAATCCCATTGAACCTCCTTGAATAATGACCCAGAAGTCCCCTTGTTTGTTGGGCAACAGGTTCCACAATCCTCAAGGGAAAATTTCCAACCCTATCTTTCAAGCTCTATTTTCCTCTAATTAAAGCTAATCCCTGTCACCTTCTGGTGGCCTCTGGGCCTGAGTTTCAGAGTTACCATGCTGTCTGCTCACCTAGTGAGACACTTACAAATGCAGCCAGTGCCACCCGGAAGCAACTTGCTGAGCACAGACAGAAAGGAGAGCAGGAAGCAGGCAGGGTCTCCTCTACAGGGTTTCCCTGATGAAACACAGCTCTCAATTAGCTGCCCCTGCAATTTTCACACCTGGGCCTCTCAAGCTTTGAGGGTGCAGGTGGCCCAATACAGGAGTAATTAGTTCCATGTCATTAATTATTTATATGGAGCTTATCACCCTGGGTTGGCAATTCTTGTTGACTCAAAACTGCAGGTGCACCTGCAAGGAAAGTGGTAGCTAGTAGCAGTGCTTCTTGGGCTGTTCCCCAGGCTGCCCCCGAGGCTGATTCCAGCAAAGGCCTCAGTCTTAGCAACCACAGTGTTTGGAGTGTGGCAAATCACTGAAGACACTGTGGCTACAAAGGTGATTGCATGTGCTCCCATGAAATTCTATTTTTAATGTGCGTTTGCCAAGAAAATGGTCAGGAAATTAGAATTCAAGGCCCCTGACTTAGCAATGAGATGGACTCCATCCTGGTAAATTCACAAGTATTTGAAAGAACAGGGCTGGAAACTCCCCATTGACTCCAGTTGCCTTGGGACATTCCTGGTGAATCTGATTGTACTACTGTTTTTCAATGCTTTTCTTCATTCCTCCCAAATACAGCCCCTGACCCCTGAATTAATGAGCAGTCCTGGCAACCAACTATTTCCTGAGAGATGTGCTGTCGTTGAATTCTGCATCTGCCTGCCTCTCTTTTCTGTCATGATGTTTTATTCCATTTTAATTGCAGTTACTTATTTCTCCTCTTGTAGCCTTGAAGTGCCCCCTCCAAGCCACGGAGTCCATTCCCCTTCTGCAGTCACCCACTACAGCAGGTGAACCACGGCACTGTAGGAAGCCCTCAGTCTTTCTCAAAGATGCGTTTCCAGAAACTTCAGAATGATTCCGGGTTAGGAACCACTTTGAATCCGCAATCCTCAAACACAAATACGGAGGCAATTTCTCCCCTTTTGTGGAGTACCCTGGCTGGGTAGTCTTCAAAGATCAGCCCTGACCCCTTTTTGAAAAAATTGACCCACCTAATCTGCATCACCTGATCCTCCTCTGTGAATAATGTACTTCAAATTAATTTCCATTCCATCCCTGTGGATTTGTTTTTTCTCCGGGAAAATTCTGGTGCATTTTAACTACATTAAATATTGGAAACTTCAACAGCTGAGAAACGGGCCTGCTTACACCTCCACAACACTAGTGTGGAAAGGTTGTTTTAACATTGTATGGGTCAGAAGTTCATAGAGAAAGAGCCCCCTGAGGGAATAGTCCTAGTGTCCCTAGGAAGCTTGGGAAGCTTGGGAAATATCTACACCTTCGGCCTTCAAAGTAAGAAGTTCTGAGAGGGGGCCCAAACTCTTCTGTAATTCCAGTGAAAGCTGAGGTTTGAGAACTTTGTAAGACTTAGTAAGAAATGAGGGATTTTGCATTCATTTAATTAATTTATAATCACAATGGCAATAGGAAGGCCAATTTAATTCTGGGGTTTGGAAGATTAAGAGATCATCTCAACTTTGCTGTGAAGGACCTTGCCTATTTGGAATATCTGTACAAGTCTTTCAACCTGGGAGTCAGTTACCCCACTGCTAGGGTAACCATAATTTACCATTTAAACCTGAGTATCTGGAGAATAACAAAACTGTCATTACAGCTGACCCAGGGAAACTGAGCTACAGGGACTTTGCTCATTTGGAAAATAGAGGTTGGGCAGAATAAGCTAGTGATGGCTATGGTGCTTTCAGGGTGTGGAGTTTCATATCAGATACCATAGAATTTTCAAGTGGGAACTCAGCATGACTATCTTTTTTGTTGTCATTATTTGTTGTTGCTGTTATTCCAAATCTGAAAATAAATTATTATACCACTCCATATAATAAAACTTTGACACTAAACCTTTTCTGTTTCATGGATTTTTTTTTTCATCATGCAAAGTATGTTTTCTCTAAATAATCATGCCACTGCAAGTCCAAATTTTATGTCAGGACACAATATTTATTCATGCTAGTTATTCCAAAGGATATCACTTTGTGACCACATTCTACCACCGCTGCCCCTGCAAAGCACCCAAAACATCCCAGAGAATTTGAAAACTAACTTTTTTTTTTTCCTCTCCAAACTCTGAAGATACTTTGGTGGTAAGAAACAACCAGCTGAGCTCCACAAGGAAGTCACAATGCTCAGGTCCCCAGGAATTCAAATCACAGCTGTGAATAATTGCTAGTTTACAGTCCCGTTCGTTTGAGTTGCCCTGAAAAGTTCTGTAAAATGGCCTCAATATTTCCTAAAGTTCAGGGTTTCTTCCTTCCCTTCACCCTTTCCCCAAGTACGCAAAAGCTATGTGGAGGCAGAGCCAAAAATCTTTGTGGTTTTGACAATGATCATTCCACTAGATAACAATTCTATTCACTACAAGAATCTCCTTGATATCAGATGTCACTATATTTAGTTCTCTATGAAGGTAATGTTCAGTCATGAATCTTTTACTTTGCGCAATAAACCATTTAATTTCCTGGATGATTCTCTTATCGAGAGAAAAAGTATATGATTCTGCTAGTTCTGATTCTTACATTTTCCATACACTTAAACTGACTCATACTTACAAGTACTTTGTGTTCAGCTATTTCTCAAAGCAGCCGAGAATTGGGAGATCACCTTAGGGATCGAAGCATTTCCAAGATGGGGAGACTCCCTCTGTATCGCCTTAGATTTGATTAATAGGGAAAGCTAGGGAGGCACATACAAGGCATAAAATCACCAACAGTTATGGCAAGGTAGTTCTTGTGTGTAGATAGATCTATTTACTTTCTCTCAAAGCTATTCATACAGCACCAAAGACTTGGACCTGCTTCTTTATTACACTTGTCTAATAGTGATCTGTAAGTCAGTATTTTAATTGCTACAATAATAGAAGAGACCATAACCTCAGATATTCAGGGACCAATTACATCCATTAAAACATCTAAATACTACCTACAAGAAGAATGCAGTGGTCACAGCCGCCTGGCCTAGACTGCACCATGAAGCAATTGCATCTCATTCATTTCAGAGGCCTTGTGCCCCTTAGTCAAAAACTTCCTCAAAAGAACAAATTTTTCTTTATTCCTTTGCCTTTCTTATCAATTAGAGTTTTCTTCCTCAAACCAAAAATTATAAAATCACATTTAAGAAGTGGTCTATCTCTTAAAAATGACATGAACTTTTTTAGTGTTGAGTGTGTTTGTGTACAGATATCCACATCCTTTAAAATCTATTAAGAAATAGTCTTAATGGTCCAAAGAAAAAGCTAAACATCAGGGTCACTTGTGGCCTTCTAGAGAAAGGATCTAGAAATCTAGTGGAAGAAAGGTACCTGGGACCTCTCTATGCCATGCAGCAGATCCCAGACCAATGGACACCACTCCCAGAGTCAAGTTTTTTCTGCACATGAGGACAAACTTTCTAACTTCTAGAACTCTGGAACCATACAATTTATTGTTGGGGAAATAGCTATCCAAACTTTGCAGGAGTAGTTGGTCAAACACAGAGATTGCCCTGAGATTGTTGGAGAGGACAGGAAGAGCCTAAGACCTCTTCCTGCAAGGAAGGGAAGGCACACAACATTTCCAAAAGGCAGGTAGGTTTCTTTAATGCAATAGAAGTCCAGGCTGAACACAAAACCAACTATCAGATGAACTACAGGGAATGGAAAGTCATCCTCATTTCAAAGCCTACAATTCAAAGCCACACATATTCTGAATGCTACTGGGAAGTTAAGGGAAGAATATGCCTCAAGTAACTCCCAAAACATATCTCCTTATATTTATATAACAGAGTAACATTTCCAAGAAAGGGTCTCACTAATTAACATGCCTTATAATTTATAATTTCTGGTAAATCAAAGACCACTTTGCCTTTGTCTCTGAAGTTTCCTTTTCTGATAGCTACAGAAAATAGATTGATTAAGCAAATTTAGGAGGTAAACAAGGATGGAGGTGGGAGGGTGTTTAAATTTACTCAAGAGAACAAATTGTTTTCAAACACATTTACAACTGCCTGACTGCATACAAATAGCATTAATTATAAATGATCCTTATCTACTCTATCAACTAGGTCTAGCAGGATGTTTATTTGCACTGTATCAGTAACCTCACTCTCTACTACGTCCAAAGCATAAAAGCTTTCCCTTAAAACACCTCTAGGTTCTGATCTTTCATTCCTAGTAATCAGCTCAGTTATTTTATATTAGAACGATTATGCCTTCTCACAAATGTCATTTAATGAAGTTCGTTTCTTCTGTAATAAAAGATATTTTCTTCTATTAAAAAATGGTCCAAGACTAAAGCACCTGCTTAGACAGATGCAGGGACTGGGATTTGATCCCTGGCATGCTGTGCCAGCCCTGTCTCTAGGGTGCAAGGAGATGGCAAATGAGACTGGGTGTGGTGTAATCCCAGCACTCAGGAGACTGAAAACAGGAGAATCACTGTGAGTCTAATCTGGGTACTGAAACCCTGTAGTCACTGAACTAAAATACATTTTAAAAAATGGTCCCAGAAAAAAAATGTTATCCGATTGAGATTCACTGAAAAATATATTGAAGAATGTCTAAGTATACTGCTTTTGTGATGCGAATACAAAATAGGTTATTAACAAAACTTATCAAATTCTAAAATAAATCTTGAGGGTTTGTGTAAGGATTTATATAGGATAGTCTGAGTGAGTATAGATGTGCGTGTATGTGCCTATAAGGACTGCTGTTTTTCATTCATCTACCAAGCATTAATTAAATGCCTTTTTGTATGTCAGGCCTTCCATATTGGGATATACCATTAAAAACAAACAAACTGAAATTGAATGAAAATTCCTGTATTTAAGGAGCTAACATTCATTTGGAGAAGGTACATGGTAATTTCAGTAAACAGGGACTTGCTTTGAAATATACAAAGAGTTGAACCAGAAATGGGTTCACCCTAATGTTAAGTGCCTGAGTGGGAAGCAGGTGGCAGCTTTGGAAAGTGTGTTCCAGCAAAGAAGCTAGAGTTTGAGCAAAGATTGGGAGATTGTAGGATTTTTCACTGAGTGCAGATCCAGAAGAGGAGAGGTGCTAATATAAGGAACAGGCCAGGCAAGCTTTGCCAGCAGATGGGAGCCCCAGCCAAAGGCCAGGGTGGCCCTGTAAATGCATTAAAGAGAGCAGAAGAAATGGGATCAGAGGTTTGGGAGGTAGGGGCATTAGGGGGTGAGTAGAGAAAGACCTTGACTTTCCTGAGACTGAGATGGGTGAACAGCAAACCCGATGGCCTGGAAACCAGCGTGTGCATAAGCAAAGATCAGAGTTAATTCTATTTATGATACATTCTGCAAAGGGTCACTGAGGCAAGTTCATTGCCCTGTTTGACAGATGAATAGATAAATAGCAATCCCATGATTTTATGACTTGCCAGAATTTAAAATGTCACTTATAGATAAATCAGCCAGTTCCCAACTGCTTACCATTTTTAATAGTAATGTAGACATAGTTTACAGGAAGTGAGTAGGGTGGGAACAGACCCCAGGGGTGGCTGCAGCAGCTTGCAGTTCACAAGCAGCTTCAAGTGTGAGCAAGAGGAAGCAGTTGGCGTGTCTAAGATGCCCAACTGCCTGCTGCTGGAGGACCCCAAGGGGATGATTGTTGGAGCTATCCACTAAGGCTGAGCCTGCAAGTGGGGCTTCACACTTTGTACCTACTTGCCTTGGAGGAGCACAGTGACAACTGCCCTCCAAGTGGCTTCTCAAGTCCCTAAGTCATGCTGTGCTCAGAGTACCCAGAGTGCCAAGCACTCAAGACAAGCTCTTCTTACTTATTTGTGGCTCTCCTCGGCCACTGTCCACTCAGGATGCTTTCCTAAGGATCAGTATCCCTACAAGAAGTACATCCTCTCACCGGATGGACCTTGGACCTAGAAGAGCCTCAGAGTCTACCTCTGTGTGTGTGACAAGCTGAGACTCATTGCTCTGCTGTGTGCATCTGTGGTGACCCGATTCTGGGCCCACACGAAAGCCATGGCTGGGGACCACCCTCTTCCTCCGAAACAGTATCTTCAAAGAAATGTTTCTCCCTTATCATCCAGAGGGAATCAAACTGGTGACCCCTCTGACAGTTACTGTGCCAGCTTGAAACCCCAGTGGAACCTGGGAGCCTTGTGCACTGAGGACAACTTTCCGGGATTTTGGACATCCTGCCTACTCTGTTCGAATAGGTCGACTCTTGCCAAGTCTTCAAAGTAATAAATTATTCTTTGCCACTTGCTTTTAGAGTTGTTTCAAGAGGCCCAAAGGGACAAGAGAGTTAAAAAATGAGAACTCCTGAACAAATGAGGGTCAATCACCCTCTCTGTGAAGTGGAAGGACAGACCTACAGGCTGTTCAAAGGGCCTCCCTCTGCTTAATATTGACCTGTATTCCAGGTGAATCGTGTGGGACAAATCATGGGCCTTTGAAGAGGAGGCACAGTTCTTCTTCAATAAACAGCCATTCTCTGCCCTCTGCATACACTAGGTACACGACTCACCACCCAGCTTATCTGCAAGTCCCCGTTGCAGTTTGCCACTCCGTTGCACTCACGGTCGCCACCTGCTGGTAATATGCTAGGACTGACCCGCAGGGCCCAGGGCGGGGTGACATGCTTCCTGGACGCACAGATGCAAGCTTCAGTCCACAGCACGCCCCTTCTGTTCCCTGGGGATTTAGTCTTCCTTAAGATAAGGAGCAAACCGTGCACAAATCAGAGAGAGAGAGAGAGAACTTCACTTACACTCCCTTGAAGAAGCTCTGAGTGTATCCGTGCTGTTATTCTGCCAATACAAAGGACCAAAGGACTCAGAAGAGAGATTGCGCTCCTGTGCAGAATCCTTGTACCAAGCGCATCGCTCGGGCACGCTCGGGCTACCAGAGAGGTGCAGAGTTAACAACCTTCTATCTTGAAGACGGCAGTTGCCATGGCAGGGAGCCTGACCTCCAAGAGCAGATTGCTTTTAGTTTTTCGAAGCAGACTCCTCCGTCTGTTTGGAAGACCTAAGGCTGGCAAGACGGGACACACTGCATCATTTATAAAAGAGCCAACAGGCCTGGAAAAATGTGGGTAAGCAAGTTGTTTGAAGTAAAGCAAGTCACTTTTTTAAAGGCCCATGCCGAGCTGTAATTTGCTATGGAATATGAAATGGAAATACATTCCCTTAGATTCCTCAGGAGTCGTAAACAGCCAAGACCATGCACGGTATGTGTTTCCCCCGGAAGCCTCTGTGTAGAGCTGTCCATGTTGAACTTGTAACTTTATGATCCTAGAATTGGAAGGTTTCAAATGAAAACACACCAAGCGACCAGAAGCTCAGAAGGCAATCTGAACACACACCCACCACACACAAATGCTACACCATAAAGAAGTTTAAAAGATTTCTCCAGTAGTAATGTCCTCATATTGGATAAGGCCAGTGCGGGCAACTCAGCACTGACATGCATTCCCATTTTAAGTTTTAGTTTATAAAGGCAGCCGTGTTTTAATACAGATACTCATTTTTCCTTCCTCAGTCAATGAGTGCAGAGAGAACTGAGATACAGAGCAACCCTGGGCCACACTCTGGGCCCTGTCTCTTCTTTCTTCCCTCCCTCTGAGAAGTTTCATCCACAGATTATTAGCTCTATTTCTCCATTTCTGATTTCTCCTTCTAATTCTAAACTCATAGCCAGTTTCTTGCCCATTTAATTACCAGCATCTGAAACTTCAAATGTCCTGAAGTGAAAGTCAGATAATTCCTGCCCAAACCAGTTCTCCTATCTAAATTCCCCTCCCCCCCTTAAATAGTATTGACAGTCTCTCAGATGCTCCAGTGAAAAATCTAGGGACTATCTCTGAATCCAGAGGCATCAAGTCCTCTATAATGCTCATTTTCTGCTCAGCCATTGCCAACACCCACAGTTCACAGCTCTCGATGCACTCTAAATTACTCTAAAATCCACTGCCTTCATCAGCAAGTGCTTCTTTTCCCACACAGCTCCTGAGGGTCAAGAATCAGACAGGACTTTTCTGGATGGCTCAGAAGCCCTGTGGAGGTCACACTTCATTGTTAGCTGGGGCTGTGGTCATCTCCATGGGGAACGGCTCTAAACCTGACCCTCATGCAGCTGTTGGCGGGTAGCTGGGTTGCTTGCTGGCTGTTGGTTGGAGGTTTCAGTTTTTGCCACATGAGCCAGTCCTTAGGGAATCTCAAATCCCAGAGATTCAGTAGCTAATCTGGAAGTCACAGCTCTGTGGAACTCCATCTCCGCATCAGCACACCACTGCTCCTGTCCATGCCCTGGATCACACTGGGAAACCCTGGCAAAGGCAGGGAGAACCTGCTGAAGGGCAGAAATCCCAACACAGTACTGGGAGGAGGCCATTGCTGGGGGAAACGTGGATGCCAGCTACCATGTCACCTTAGCTCGTGCCTCCCCTTCTCCTGCCTAGACACCTCAAAGAGCCTCCTAACACAGCTCTCTGCCTCTCCCCTTGCCAGGTGCTAACCACACAGCAGCAGTCTGAAGCATCTTTTAGAAAAGAGAAGCAAGGTTTGCCGTTCTTGTCCTTCAGATCTTTCAGTGACTCCCCACCATACCTAAGTACGTTCCTTCCACCTACAAAGTTGAGTTTCTTTCTGTTTGGGAAATTCCAATCACAGCTTAAACATCAAGTTGGGAAAAGCCAGCCTGAGCCACCGTGTCTGAAGGCAAAGCCTCACGCAGCAGACTCTCCCTGCTCAGCTCTCAGCCCTGCCCTCTGCTCCCACATGCTGCTAACTGTTAAAGGAATCTGAGTCTGTACTCAGGAGCAGACGAAGAGGCCACACTTCAGGGAATGTAGTCTCTTCCATCTCCAGATCTGACTCACTGGGCAGAATGAGTCTTCCTACATTATCAATGTAGCCGAAGAAGTTAGAAGCTTTGTGCGGCCCTATGCCAACCAGTGAGAGAGGAACATGTCTGCTAGAGCTGTCCTTTTAAGAAAGTAGCCCAAGCCCAACCAGCAGAGCATCTTTTGCTCCTTCCACTACCTTTTTCAAAGTGGTTTTCCTGTGAGGACAAAACGCATGGAGCTGGGGAAGTCATCTTGCAACTGTGAGCAACATGGTTTGAGGACAAGAAACAACACACACTGGAGAGGGTTTTGGGATCAGTTGTTTTCATTCACAGAAAAGGAAAAATTGGGAATCTTCTAAAGTTCACTAAATACCTAGAGGGAAGGCTGGGTGTGGTGGTATATACCTGTAATTACAGCACTTGGGAGACTGAGGCAGGAGGACCACTGCAAGTTTGAGACCAGCCTGCACTACCCAGTAAGCTAAAGGCCAGCCTGAACTACATAGTGAGACTCTGTCACAAAAAAAGAGAAAAAAACCTAGAGTGAGATAAAAGTCTATGCCTTGAACTTGGAGTTTAATACCAGAGCTACCTATTTTGTGACAGCGTTTTCTTAACTCCCTGCTTTCAGCCTCAGCCAATATGCCATTCAGTCTGGTCTGTTGTCCCTGAATTCATTGCCCTAATCCCCCTCGTTCCACTGCATGGCCCCTGACACTGCCACACAAAAGCCAGAGTGGCCCTCTTAAAATGTGAGACATTACGTCAGATCCTCTCAGGACTTCGCCTGTCATCTTGTATAAAAACTGAACTTGGACAACTGGCAAATATCTTCCAGAGCAGCGCTTTGCTTGCACTCTGGTCTCAGATCTTTTCATCCTCTAGCTTTTTCTCTGTAAATTGCCCCCTTCATTCCTCTTCCAAGTAGGCAAATGCTCTCCTCGGGCTGGCGAGGGGGCTTTGCGTACTGCCACTAAGTGGGACCTCCTTGAGAGACCTTGATGCCCACTGCGTGTAAACTGCGTCCTTCCCTGCTCCCTCAGTCAGCCCTTCCTCTGTTTTGTTTGAGATTTCCCAAAACTAATAATACTAATTTCAAGCCCAGAGGGTGTGCAAGGCATCTGAGGACTTGTTTATCGACCATCTTCTTCCTGATGCTATAGCTTCCTAAGAACAGGGATTTTTTTCTGTTTCGCTTAATGTGTTTCCGGAACTCCTCGATTCTTTCCTGCCACCATGCACTCTAGGGTATTTGCAGAATGAATGAACGGATGGAAGAAGCGTACGGTAAAATCATATCGCTGTCTTGTGACTCGGCCGCCTCAGCTCTGCAGCAAAGGAGTGCCCATTCCAGGGTTTCCGCGTTTTCTCTTTGTCCTTTGGGTCCACTTAATGCAGATCAGAGGCCTGCCTCATCCTTCAGAACCAAGAAGATGAGCAGCAGCCTCTGAAGCAGGGGCACTCCCGCAGGGTCCCCCAGTTGCCTGGTGGCCCTGCCTGAGCCACCTCACTCTGTTTTCAGTTCTTCATTCACAAAATCAGGCGAATGCTCATCTACCCTACTGAGGAGCATTAATTAGTGCTTGTAAAGTGAGCTGGTATATCTCTATTAAAAGGTTCTGTTATAATGGCTGTGGAAATGGCTCAGTAAAATAAACATCTCCCTGGAAAACGCAAGGGCCTAAGTTCAATTCCTGGTTCTGCAAAAAATTCTGTTATAGTACATTGTTACTATTGGGTAAGTGAAAACAAAATAACAAGGCTGTCCTAGGCATTTTAATTCTTACCTGAAGCCCAGTTTAATAAATACGAAACCATTACTTGCATTCTAGAATGATCCACAAAGTGTTCTGCTCAAAAAGACCATTTCAGCAAACTTTTGTGGGGCTTTTTCTTTTTTTTTGGCAGAACTGGGGCTTGAATTCAGACCCTTGCACTTGCCAGGGAAGCACTTATTCTACTAAGCCATCTCCCCAGCCTCTACCAAAGTTTTGATAGACAAAGAAAAAAGATAATTCAATCACACAACATGTCAACTGTTTCTAATCTAGAATGTCTCCCAGTTGTCAGATTTAATTACCTTTATGTATCTGAGAAGACAATTTTAAAACGAACTTTGACAGGAAAATTTTGAATTTCTTTCAGTACACTTCTCACTTTATGTATGGTATCACTAAAAACCAACGAAAAAATACTTGAAGGCATAAAATACCTCAAAAAACCTGTATTGGGATTGTTCATAGTTTTGTTCTTTGATTTTTTTTTTTGTACTTTTCATTATTATTTTTAAAGAATACAAAATAATGATAGAAGAAAATAGCATTATACATGATACAAGATTTCACTAAACAAAGTAATAGGAATCCAACAATGGTTGTAGTATTACATGACGCTATGTGCAAATCAGTTTTTCAGATTACCAGATATAAGAGTATAAGTTTTGTGTAAAAAGAAAAAATAACTTAGAAGTTATAAGAAATTCAAGAGAGGAAAAAAATCAGAGTAAAAACAAAAATTGTAAGCATTGACTGATTCTTTATTTTTTTGATATTCATATAATTAAAATTCTCAAAGGAGAAAGGAGTAGGCAATAAATATTTAAAGATTTAAAATTTCTGAATTTAGTTCAACTTATAATACTACATTTCCAAGAAAGAGGAACCAAGAAAGAGGAAAAATTTTTTCACAAGAAATTTAAATAAAATCATACCAAGGTTCATAAAATTGAAATTGTCCAAAACTTATTATAAAGAAAAAAATGACTAAAGCATATACATAAAAAATATTAGCTATGGAAGAACAAAATTAAATAGCATCTTATTCCGCATTTGAAAGAAAAAAAGGACCAAGTGTGTAAGAAACTAGACTAATTATAGTTTTGAAGACAACTAGGACTATTCAAAAACAAGAGAATGCAAAGTGCAGTATCAAACTTGTAGTATCAAGAAGCAGGAACTCAGTGGAAATGCCAGAGAAAGCAGACCGAGAGCCTTGATTGTAAAGACTTTCTCAAATTGAATTATTTTTCAACTCACCGTGCCCAGCAAAAGACACCAGCACACAGCTTAGGTGTATTTTATTCTATTTTTTTATTTTTTTAATGTATTTTAGTACACGGTCTATCAGGTCTCACTATATAGATTCCACTTGCAGTAATCATCCTATTTTCAGCCTTCCAAGCACAGGTACTATAGGTGCATGCCACCACACCCAGTCTCAATTGCTGTCTCAGTATACCCAATGGGGTGGGGCTAGCAGCACAGCAAGCCAAGGATCGAACCCCTGTCCCTGTGTCTGTCTAAGCAGGCACTTCAGTCCACTGAGCCACCTGGCTGTCCCTTCAATTGCATTTTAAACATTTTTTTTTTAAACTGAATCATCTCAAGACTACCTGAAAAAGCAATGTCACAAGTTACATCTTCCTCCTTCGTCCTTCCTCCTTCCCTTCCCTCTGCTCTAACTCTGTCTCCCTTTCCCACCTAGTCTTGCAGGCCCCCACCATGATCTGCTCTACCTGCCCTCTGCAACAGCTCAGAGATAGCTTAATGCCCACCCAGCCTCTTGTGTGCTGGAGTTCACTGGCAATGGAGGGCCAAGCCTGAGAATCAGAATCTTTCAAGAAACACTAAAATTTCTGACCAGTGTGGGGTCTCAGGAAGAAAGATCACCCACCAACTGGAGAACAGTGACTGAAAGCTGGGTGTTCTGCAGATCCGACCCTGAGTCTACAGTTCAGCCACTCTCTTGGGCTGGCTCAGCACAGTACCTGGAGAGCTTTTCTAAGTAGAAAATTAAAGTGCTATTTTCTATTAGACCTGTTTTTGGAAAATATGTTTCATTGCTACATAGATTAAAATTATAATTTCTTCTCCCAGAAATATACCTATAAATATAGAATTGTGTACCTGATTTGCAGAACCTTATGACCACAGCACTGTAACCAGTGGATAATAAAGTAGAAAAGCTGACTTGAACAGCTGCACGGAAGGTCAGTGTGCACCAAGTTCCCAAACTCATACACATTTTCCAGGGGAAATTTCCTTTGCTATCTTCATGCTACCAAAGGAGTTCGTTATCCACTTGAAGTTATGAATATCTATGGGGTTAAGAATATCAGAACTTGGGATCCACAAAACATTAATTTCATTCCCCTAGCCTGAGTCTGTTTTTCTCAAGGAGAAAAGCATGTCTTTTGTGGTAACCTGGCACAAAAAAAGTTTAACAGAGATTTCGGGATGAATAAGTCAACCAACCAGAGAGCCAGGCATGCAGCACAATAGTTACAGACATACATTAGGAATGAAGACTGTATTAGTTACTTTTCTCATTGCTGAGTAGCCAAAATACCGGCATCTACAAGGTAAGGAAGGAAGGACGCACTTAGCTGCCAGTTCACAGTGAAGAGCCTTGATGACCTGGCCCCAAGGCAGGGCGGCATGGCAGACTGAAGTTGAAGAGAAGAAAGGCTCACAGCAAGCAGAAGGTAGCAAAGCAAGCAGGGGACCACAGCAGCTTCTCTCCACCCTGACTACTCTATGTAGATTAAGGTAGGGCCAAAGCAATCAGTGGACTGATTTAATAATCCCATGCCCTTGATCTGAGCATCACACATTCTAGGCCCAGCCAGCTCTGAAAGGGCTAGGTCTAGACCTATGACCACAAGAGGCTTGAAGGGGGGGAATCAAGACATAGGGCGTAACAAAGATAAGTCCTGCAGAGGCATACATATGCACATAGATGATCTCATTTTATTTCCTGGATAGTTTAGGTGCTTTCGACAGTAGACACCTAAGTCATATGAGGACTATTTCAGACTTCACCCATTCTCTAACTAGCAATTCAGGAGGTGTAGACCACCAGTTGCTTCTCAGTCTCTCATGTGAATATAAGCGACCCAAGGAGCTCTGCAGGATGCAGGCTGAGCAGAGTGGCTGGAGGCCTGAGCCCTGCATTTCAAGGCAACTCCCAAGTGACACTGCTGTGGCAGTCTGCAGCTCACACCCATGGGAGCAAAGACAGCTGCACATGAAGTGGCACTGAGGGGCCTGTTCTCCGCTCCCGCACCCATCACTTCACGGAGGAGCTGCAATGGGGCGAATTGAAGGTGAGGAAAGGGTCAACAACATAGTGATTGTGCAGAAATGTTATGAAATTACTCCGTCACCCAGCTGAGGGAGATCTCAGACACAATGGGAAGTGAGACATAGCTGGGTTAGATTTTCTTACTTTCTGTCTGATTACATAGATATGAATAAGCAAATATTTCACTTCATTTGTATTTAGATATTTAGTCAAAACCACAATTGTTACCTAATTTTAAATTTTATCACACTGTCAGCATGAGCAGATGACCAGGGAAGGTAAAATTCTTACTTAAAACAACAACTGGACAGCTTGTAGGAAGCATTATTTAGCAGCTCCTGGCCTCCCTTTCTCTTTTTTGTTTTCACATACCTCCTTGATTCACCCTAGAAAATCACCAGGTGAAGTTCTACAACTCTCGCCATCCTCTTCATAGTTTTTCAATGCTGCTAAAATACATTTAGCAAGCAAAGGTGTTCATTTTCAACTTATGTCCTTGTAACTTCCCTGTATAACTTTTTAAAGTATTTTTAAGGGCAGATTTTAAGAGTGTCATACTCTTGCTTCATGTACACATGTTATTGGGCATCAATAAAATCAGAGTTTTCTTCAACTTTCAAGACCTTTTATTGAACATAAATCCCCCAAAGTTCTCATTGCTCTTCCCCCATGGTAAATTGCTGTTCTACTATAGTTTAAAGGGATAAATATTTATTTCAAGTACAGCCATTTTTCTTTCCCTACTGGCACTGTTAACCTATGGTTCATTTTCTTCCAAAGGAGAATTTAACTGCTTAAGTCTCCATGTTAGAGAAGAAAAGTAGGCTGGTGAGGTGGGAGCTGGGCGAGCGCAGTTGGTGAGTGACTGGGGACTCCAGCTCCTGTGTCCCAACCTGCACTGGGAGCCACACTGTCCCTTAGCAGCCACTTCTCAGAGTCTCGCTCATTGGTGGCACCTGGGTGGCGCTTACGTGAGTCCTCAGTTTCTGCTCTGACCCATGAGATTCTGAGCGGCTTTGTTCCCGCTCCGTGGTCTCAGAGGCTCCTTCTGAGGAGAGGAAGTGCGGGCGGGGCAGTCTGAGCTGATGGCTGCGGCACTCCATGTTGCTTCCGTGGAGCAGCCAGGGGCTGAAGCCAGGTCTCCACGCAGTGGGCGTCCATTCATTAGGAAGCTGCGGGGCCTTCACACACCGCATGTTTGTCCTTTCTTGGATGACGGCGCTGCTGGTTTTGCAACACAGGTTCTAGCGCTTTTCAGACAGTTACAGAAAATTCAAGCAAAGCAAGCAAAAAAGAACCTTGCATGTACTTCACACTGAGTTCATACGGGTAAAGACAGTTTGATAGATTAAAGAGACATAAAAAAATAACAGAAATATCACATATAGATTAGGAAACCAATAACTCTTAATTTAAATATATATATATATACAATGTTCTTTTGATAAGAGAATCATTTACCATGATAAAGACAAGCTCTGACAGTGTTGGGTTTTGTCCTAAATCCATGTTGTTATGCCTATAACAGATAGATGATAGATAGATAGGTAGATAGATAGATAGATAGATAGGTAGATGACAGAATCTTAAGTTTGCATTTCTAGTCACCAAGATCACATTGCTGCCCAGTAGCCCTAGGGAGAGAGCTGCTCTGTGAGCTTCCCTCTTACCTGCACCACCCTCCGCCCTTGCAGGGTGTGTTGGCACCAGGGGTAATGAAGGAATGAGCAATCCGAACCACCATGGAGGAAGCACCACCCCCACATTCATTCTCTCAGGACAGGAGCTTGCTCTTTCCTTCTGTCTTTTCCTTTCTTTCTTTTTTTTGTTTTAGGAGTATGTTTGGCTACTTTGGATTCCTGCAAGGAAATCCATGCAGCATATCTGGAATGATCTTTCCTAAGAGTCTACACTGCACCACTACATCTTACTAAGACACCAGACATCTCTGCTGAGTTTCTCAGCTGCCACCCCAGTTTTCCTGTCCCTCTTTTCTTACTAACTGAATTCCTATGGTTTGGGGGCCAGTTACAAACAACATTTCCCAGCTTCTCTAAAGTACAAGGCCGGGCAATAAGATGGAAGAGGATTCCTTGTGGGGGACATTTAGGACAGCTCTCCAATGGGAACTCACTAAACTAGTAGAAATATTTTCTACCTTGCTCCTGATGTCTGCCTACAGAATGGATGATGCATGGCCATCCTGAGGGACGATAATGTCAAAAGAAAACAAGCTTGCAACGTTAGGAGGGCTAGAGAACTTGCATGTTATCTTTGTAGGCTTCACAGTAACTAAAATCTCTCATGCGGTTTAATGTCCTACAATTGGGGTTGTTTAGATCCAAAATAAAAACATTAAAAACACATTGAAAAGTTTACTTCCCAAAAGTATTTCATCGGACCAAAGCAAACACTTCATTGAGCTTCTCTCTGTTTCCATGAAAGGCATTACATCACTAGAGTGCAACTTTAAGCAGCCTTTTTATTGACATGGCCAAATGCAGAATATCAACAAGTTTGTCCTACAGGGAAGTCTTGCAATGCGGTAAGAAATCAAATGTTTCTGTTGCATTTACAAAAGCAACTGTCCAGTTCTCCACCTGCTAACTGCCAGCAGCACAGTGCAAGGAACAGCAGGGCCTGTGCAAAGCTGCCTGGCCCTGGTGCTGCATGCACTAGCCAGGCCGCTGCACCTGTAGGAATTTTCCTTCTCAGCACCCTGGCCAGCAGCCTCACCCTGAACTTCATTACTCCAGCACCCTTAGTTTTCAGCCCACCCTAAGCGGTGAGCTGGCCTCCAAGTTTTCTGGTACAAGAAGACAAGAGAAAGCCAAACCTGAAAGCACCACTGTTAGGGAAAAAGACAAAGCCCCATCCCTCCCACCAAGAAAAAAAAAATATTTCATGATATTGTTAGCTTAAATTTAAAATTTCCTCTCAAATCGGTTCTGTTGTCTTCCATCATATCATAGCCGATAGAAAAAGTAATCTAGGGCAAAAAGAATGTGAGTGCAAAGATTTTAGAAATGTGAATTTTTAAAATTGTCAGAATGTGGTCAATTGTTTTCAAAAAGCCTAATAAAATATGATATTGTTGTGAAATATTTGAGGTTCTTTTACAAAGTAGAGGTAAATAAAGCAGCTTAGAATGCCCAAATCTATGTAAATATGCCATGCCTGGTCAGCTTTGTTGGTCATAGCACTTTTTAAATAACATTTACATCATTTAAGAATTCCAACTTTCACCTAAAAATGCCCTAAAAGAAAATCACATGACTTATTGGCAATAAATCTTATCATACTGTGATTCCTTTAAAGGGGTAGTGGATTTATATCACCTCAGTGAGCTGAGCATTTGACCAGGGAATAATGATTTTATATTTCAGAGTTTACATTTGGCTTTATGCACAGAATTAATTTTCAACTTTAAAAGATAATTGCATTATAAAACTTTGAGTTATTAACCATCATGCTGAGGACAGTCTTTCTTTTAAAATGAGAAATTGTCAGTCCTAGAATTCAGTTAACCAGTTAACATTTGAGATGCTTAATATTAAAACTAAAATAGATAAGCCTCTAGAAAACAAGAAGAAATGCGTTAGGTCTTCCCCTACTCCCCACTTCACTACTAAAGGTGTGTTAGACCCAGTTAATTATTTTTACTTTATTCTTTTGGGCTGGTTTAACCAATTTTTACAATTGCATCATTTGTAAAAATTATACTTATATTACACACACACACACACACACACACCATCCTATCTTCTATAGGGGTGATGTGAATGATTGTCAATGGCTTGTTCAGTTGTTTGTGTTCATTTTAATAATGCTGTTTTTACTTTAAATATAAATTGGAGAAGATGTACCAACATAAGCTGCTTCCATTTTTGGAAAACGATTCAAGCCTGTTAGGGTCATCAGCTATTGTTTACAGTACATTTTGTCCTCGATGGTCTGGTGTCATTGAGTGGAGCCCCAATTCAGAAAGCTGCTTGCAATCCTCCCCACCCCCCTTGTTGGCATCAGGGCCCCGAACACTGATCACACCACTTGGGGTGGCACAGATTGGGTGTGAATGCTGAACTAGCCTTTGCCTCGCCCGACAGGAGAGCAGGGCATGCTGAGGGAAAAAAAGAACTAAAAAGAAAAACATGACAGAGGGAAGGGAAATGTCACCGGAATGTTGAAATTGCACATGAAACCCAGGCAAGTCAGGAAACGTAGGAGCGAAGGTGCCCACTGCACCCCTAATTCTGCCTGGCGTTTGGGGCCTGAGGAGTAGTGGGCATATCTTTCACCACCAGATCCAGTAACGCTCAGCCTCACAGCCCACTAAGGATGGCAGAGAAGAAGCCAGTGGCTCCTTATAAAACACACAGAAAGGTTAACAAGATGTGTTTTTCTATAAAATTTTAATGCTAATTATAAAATCGATAACACTGTTATGGTGTGAAATATGCAATAGGTGGGGTAACACTTCCCTGGGGCATAGCTGATATGCAATGTGCTCACAATGGAATTTTCCCAGCTTCAGTGTAAAAACATGAGGAACAATTCTTTCTAAAGAGAAATTTCTTTCTCTTTAGAAAGAATTGTGAAAGTTAGCTAATGTAGCAAAGTTTCTGAATCTCAGTTTTGCTTAACATAAGAAGTAAGATAACCAAAACAACAAAGCAGTTTTCCCTGCACTGCTCCCCTTAAAAAATAAGAGCACAAATCTGACTAATTCTGGAAAGAGTTATATCTCTCGATATTTATCTTTGTAATGATGTGCATTGTTGACAGGTGAATGTCTTTCTGAGGCGGTACAAGGTAGAAAAAAATTAGCACAAGAGGGTGTACATTTGGAGATTAAAATAAAATCAGGGTAGGGAAATTTTTAAAACTGAGCTGTAGAATGTTTTTCACACCCCCTGTGCAGATGCGGGAAGCTGAATGAAGAGTCAGATAAATCAGTCCGGGGTTAGTAAGGCAAGGCTGCAGCCTTCCTGAGGCTGAAGGTAGAAGAGTAAATTAACACTCCCCCCAAGTAGCTGCATAATTTACAGGGCTTAGTATGAAATGCAATGTTGTACCTTTGTTAAAAATATTATTACGAATGTCAAATGTCCTCCAAAGTAAGGATGAGCACGTTTAAAACACCCCCTCCGCCCCCGATTCTGATGTACCGTGCAGCCAGAAGGGCCCGGATGGACCCGCTGGCTCTGCGAAGGTCTGGTCTTGGTTGTTTAGGAACAGGGGCCAACGCAGAGGAGCTGGTAAGGAAGATCACCCTCACCAGTATGCAGCTCACCCTATGAACCAATGCGCTGGGCGTGTTGCTCTTGTTCCTTGTTCCCTATCGCTAAGAGTCCTTTCTTCAACAAACCCAGGAAACAAAGTGACTCTTACTCCACCCCAGGGTTCCAGTTTAGCCATAGAAAGTATGAGGGACCTGCACATTAAACTTGGCCCTTTCTGCCCATCACCCTCACAACACACAAAGCAACTACACCTGGAGTTTTCCAAACAAATTTTATTTCCTCGAAGCCTTCTTTTTTTGTTTCTTTTAATGTATATCGTACAGGGTCTCACTACGCGGCTTGGACTCATGGTGGTCCACCTGTGTTTAGCCTCCCTTGCACTGGGATTACAGAGGTGTGCCACCATGCCCACCTAGTCTCGGTGGTCAACTCAGCGCATGCAGGAACGGAGCCAGCACAGCATGTGGTGCTGGGGATTGAAATCCCAGTCCCTGCACTTGCCTGAGCAGGTGCTTAATTCACTGAGCTGTCTTGCCGGCCCTCAAAGCCTATATAAATTTATGGAATGACAAGTTGCCACTGAATAGCTCCTGGTATGGGGGCCACTTTCTTTCTTTCTCCACACTACATAAATTTATATGAAAATTACAAAATAGAAAAGAGCCCTGCCTGTGTGAGGTTAGGCTGCAGATTCTGAGTCCTCAATTTCTCTCCTCTGCCTTTCAGATTTCAGTTATTTGCTGTTATTATTTGTTTTCATGTGTCACCCTTAGTCCTCCTCCTAGCCTGTAATTCTGTGTAGGCAAAGGCTCTGAAAATAACAGGAGCTGGGAAATCAGGAATCTGCCTCAGAGTCCCAACTTGCACCCTTGTTAGGCTTGTCACCTCTGAGGCAGCTTCTGCCTAGGATTACTTGCAGGACAGGGCTACTGTGAAGATGGATAGTTTAATGCTCAGCATGCAGTAAGTAAACACAAGTGGTGACTCTTCTCATGATTCCACATGTAGTTATTGTAACATTACATGACACTTTAAAATCTCCAACAATATGGGACTGGTTAAAAGCAGCATGAAGAGCTCATAAGGTGTACTATAGTTACTGAGGTGGCTCTCTACTTCCACCTGGAGCACTGGGTCACAGCACTGCCTATGAGGTAGTGCCAACTGCCAACACTGGCACCCCCCCCTAGAACTGAGCCAAGGGCTAAGACCCCAGACCTAAAAATCAGGAAGTCCGTGGGAAGCACCTCATCACGGAAGGTGTATCACACCCTCTAGGCGAGACCACAGAGCTCTCAAATTTGAAAGCCACTGATCAGCCCTAGGACTTGGGACATGAGCTGCAGGAGAAACCTTTCTAAGCTACTTTTTAAATTACAAAAGCAAGGTACAAGAGACTTTCCAGCGGGTTGCAAGCCAGACCCATTTCTCCATCTTGGCTGGCTGCAAATAGGGTGTTGGAGAAATTCATGGATGGGATCACACTGAGTCCCAAGCCCTTTACTTACATTCCCTTGGGGAAAGGGTCTATAAAAGTCTTCCTTTTTCACTTTCTGTACTTTTAGAATTTTTAACTGTGCTATTATACACTCTATATACAGAGGCATAAATTATACTTCTCAGATGATTTAAAAGTATTTCAGGGGTCAGGGAGATGGCTCAGTGGAATAAGCACTTCCCTGACAAGCGCAAGGGCCTGAGTTCAATTCCGGATTCTGCCAAAAAAAAAAAAAAAAAGGTAGAAAAATATTTCAAATGAATTATTTTGAGTATCTTAAACTAATATCTTAGTAATACCTATTTTTATAAACACTGTAAAGAAAGCAAGCACATTCTGAATGTGAGTGAGGAGGTAAAATAAAAGCATGGATTTTGTTAATTAGAGTAAGGCCTGAATAAAAAGTGTTTGAAAGTCAGGCAGAATAGTAAGTAAGGGCTGTGCTGCTCTTGAAGAAGCAGGAAACAAGCAGTCTGTGGATTTCCAAGCAATAGAGCTGAGCAAACCCTTTTTGCCTGGGGAAATCCTGACAGCGGGACCTCTAATTTCATGAAATAAGCCAGGTTGACCTCGAAAACTGTTGGCAAGGGAATTGCACAGGAGTGAGGGCACTTCACACAGTTCTCTCTTTGGGTTTTCATTCCTTTAGGGTTGGTTTCCATGGAAATCTACACCTGCCAGTCCCCTGGGGTCCCTAAGCCTAAGGTCTTTGAGGAATCAGGGAGGAGAAAAGTGGGGACAATGGAGATTTTCCAGGATTCTTTCACTTGGTGATTTTGCTGATGGTGTTCTCTGAAGCCTCGAGTTGTGAGCTGCAGAGAAATTCCATCTGTGCTCGCTTCCCTTTATTTACCGTGTTCTTGTCTTTTGGAACCTTGAAACCATTAGATAGGAAGGCATCAGTGCATGGTTATCTTGTGTACTGATATGAAATGGGTCAAATGCAGGAATAGCATTGCTTGCAGAATATTTTGGTAATGATAAGAGTCATTTATATCTACAGTGAGAAATTCTTACCCAAAGAACCCAGGGACCTTTAAATCTTTAAAACTTGCCTTGAGGCAAAATAAGAGTGCACATTTTTACTCAGTGCAGAGTGTTAAAGTCACTAAGACAGGTGGTCACCAGCTGGGAAGCATGAGCCCAGCCAGGTGACCTCTGAAAGCCCCTTGTGGAGTAAGAATGTGTGACAATTGTAGTTACAGACCAGAATGGTCTCTGCTGGCAGCTTGAGACTCAAACCTGATCAGATACAGGGCTCTGTGCCTTCCTGCTCCTCCCACAAGAATTTAGATTGAGAAAGGATTCCATGCAGCTCTCCCCCACTGGGCAAGGGCAACAGGCTCTTGCAAGGTGTGGGGCTGAGCTCAGGCTGTTTGTGGATTGCTGAGGGAGGTTGCATAAGAAGCGATAGAAAGTAAATAGAGAAAGCAGGAGTGAATAGACTCTCTCAGGAATATGCAGTTCATGGGCTCAGCTAGTACTTTCAAAGGACTGGGCACTTGTGTTAATTTTTACTGAACAAAAATGGCCTTGCTTCTGTACCATGGCTTCAACATTGACGGAGGGATTCCAAGCAAGGCTAGCATGCATGGTGTGTGTGTGTGTGTGTGTGTGTGTGTGTGTGTGTGTGTGTGTGTGTGTGTGTGGTGCATGCACATGTGTATGTGTGTGTGCATGTGGGTAGCTCTTCATTTTGATAACTTGTATTTTTTTGTTATTTGGCTTGCTTGCCTGTTTATTGAATGATTTATCTATATATATTTAATCACATATATGTATATATTTAAATTTGTAACAGTTTTAATGAGGCCTACTTTATATACTATAGCCTGCCCATTTTAAGGAATTCAAGGGTGCCTAGTACACTTTTGGAATTGTCTAGCCATCACTACCACACACTGCTAGAACGTTTCCATCTGCCCAGCAAGATTCTGTGTGCTCATCTGGGACAGTCTATAGAAAAGCATTGATCTGCACTCTGTCCATAGAGATTGCCCTTCACTGAACACTTCATCCAAAAGGGATATTTTATCTACACATGTGTATGTACTCATATACATATTTAGTAATACATATATATATATATATATATATATATATATATATATATAGTTATTATTTGTTACATAGTAATCTTACTATATTTGTACTGGCTCTATCCATAAACATGTTCTTTTGCCTCCTTTATAAAATTTAGCATAATGATTTTTAAAAATTTACCCGTGACCTAGCATGTACCATAATTCAATTTTTTTATATTTTAGGGAAAGATCTACAGGTGTTCAGGGTCTCACTACTAGATTGGACTCACAGTGATCTGCCTATTTATAGCCTCCCAAGAGCTCAGATTACAGGCTCTCGCCACCAAGCCCAGTCTCAATTGCCATCTCAGCTCACCCTAGAGGTGAGGATTGAACCCCTAGTCCCTGAACCTGATTGCAGGTGCTTTAATCCACTGAGCTATTTGGCCAACCCTCATAATTCATTTTATTGTTGAATAATATTCCATTATATGAAGATTCTCTTACATCATTATATTCAAATTTAGTAAGAGTTTTGTAAATATTTTTCTATTAAGATGATCTAGTAGTGTTTTCTCCCCTTTATTTTATTCAAATGGTGCATTACATTCATTTTCAGGTATTAAACCAATCGTATTTTCCTAGGTCAAATGTCACTTGGTCGCAGTGCACAATATGGCCTTTGGCTTGGCTTGCTACTATTTTAGAACATCTCTTCTTTGTTCCCAAGGGGTATTGGTTTATAGATCTGTTTTCTTGTAATATTCTTGTCTGGCTTTGGTACTAAAGTAATATTATCCTTATAGAATGATTCTAGCAGTTCTCCTGCATGTTTTCTGGAAGAGTCTGTGAAGGGATGGTGACAATTGTTTCTTAAATAGTGGATAAAATTTGCCTGTAAAGCCTTTGGTGCTGGGTTTTTCTATAAAGGAATCTGTTACAATACTCACCTGTTAGCACCCTATTAAGAGCAGAATATATTTATTGGGGAAAGAAAGCTTCTGTCTGAACAAGAGACAGAGGGGTCCAAAGTAGGTTGCTGAGGACCACTGTGTTGCTTTTTGAATTAGTTTTTTGCAACTTCTGTCCTAGGATTTGTTAACTCCATCTAAATTGTCATATTTGTGGAAGTAAACTTAGTAATATTTCCTTATAAAGTCTTTGCTTTCTTCAGGTTAACTTTGATGTATTTTCTTTCATTATTGATTTTATTAAGCTGTCTCTTTCTTTTTTATTCATCAGTGTTATGGCTTGTGTAGAGAAGTCCCTCCCCCAAAGCCTCATGTGGTGACAGGTGAGGCTTTTGCAGGGGTGTCAAGACCTAGAGTGTATGATGGTAGAATTGCCTCACAGGGTTAAGGGTGTGAGCGGGTACTTCTCCTAAGTAGTGTAGATAAAATAGAAAGGGCAGAAGGGTGCTGGTAAGACCCTTTCTTTCTTTTTGCTACTTGAGGGTAGTATGACCTGTTTCTCCTCAGAGGTGCTCCTCTGCCATGCCACCCTGCCTCGGAGCCAACTGACTACGGACTGAAACCTATACAAATGCTGAGCTACATAAGCATTTCTTCCTTCAACTACAAGTATCAGCTATTTTGCCTTAGCAGTGAAAGAAATGGAATAAATACGGGCAGCGCAAGTATTTATCGGTATTGTTGATCTTTTAAATAACCAACATGTGGCTTTGCTAATGCTTTCTGCTGCTTTCCTGTATCATTGATTTCCACTGTACTCTCCCTGGGCTCCACTGTTTCACTTGTTTCCAGTTTAGCTTGCTCTCATTTCTCAAGGCAGAAGCCTCAATTATTGATCTGAGGAATTGCTTCACTTGCAGTACACGTGTGTGTGTAAAGATTTCAGAGTCTCTCTCAATACACCCCAGCTGCACCTCATAAATTTTGTTTTGTTTTAATTTTCACTGAATTTAAAAGATATTTTTATTTTCATATGCTTTTTTGCTGGATCTATGAATTATTTAAAAGCGTGGTCTTTCTCTGTTGTACGCGATCTACCCTGGAGAATGCTTCACACATCCTATTGTTGAGCAGACTACTCTACAGTTATCCATTGGTCCCAAGTAATTGACAGCATTAAGTTAGATCTTCAAGTTTGTTGATTCTCTGTCATTGTTGAGAAGTATTTTATAAATAATCAAGCACTGACTTTTGTTACTGTTGCCGTAGTTCCTTAGTTCACTATTGATTTTATTTGTGAACAAATTGGTTTGAAAACAGAAGCATCAGGCAAAATTTTGCTTTTGTTTGTGGACCTTATCGGATGACAAATATAGTTGTGACTATATTTCATCTTTTCTCCATGAATATGAGCACGTCACGATTCCCTGAATCACAGAATGAACTGAGTTTGTGAACTGAGGCACTGCTCTGTTGTTAGGCGGCCCTCTGCTCGCTTCAGTTCTTTCATTTTTGCTCCATGCATTTGGGTATCTTTTGTGTATACATTTGTCATTGTAGGATATTCCTGATAAATGAGCTCTTACATTATAAAATACCTCTTTCTGCTTCTGGCAGCATATTTTGTCTCATAAACTATTTTTACTGATATTTGACCATTACAGTTCGCATAAGGTTGCTGTTTGCATGGTATATATTTTTCATGCTTCACATATTGGAATGTTTGAATCAAAACTATCTCTTACAGATAGCAGATACATGGAGCTTAAATTTCTATACAATCTGACAACCTCTGCCTTTTGCTTGTGATGTTTAGTCTATTAATACTTAATGTAATTACTGATGTGGTTTGATTTGAATCTGTCATTTTACTGTTTGTTTTCTCTGTTTTGTATCTCTTTCCTTCTTTCCCACTTCTTTACTACTTTTTATGATATTCTATAGTGTGACATTTAAAAATTTTCTTATAAATTTCAAAAAAAAAAAAACAATGGTTATTTCAGGGCTTCTGAAACAAGACTTTATAATATACTGAATTGGAGAAATAGAAGAGCTGCAAGGCCAGCCAACATTTTGGTCCTAGCTTTTCAAGATCAGTGAAGACTCAGGACATAGGAGAACCTGTACTGTAAAATCATGAAACTCAGTTGAGCCCCAAATTTTCTGATCAAGGAGATTATGGAGCCACAGAGGAAAGAGATCAAAGTTCTATAGTATGCCTGGGGAGAGTCACATGGAGAGAAAGCTTTTTCTCAGGTTCTCACAGAGAGCAAACTGGTCAAGCATTGGCTGTGACTCATCCACATGGATGACACAGACAAAGGATCTACAGAATAAGGTACAGGATTACAAGATAAACTCTGAGGGGACTTCACTGACCTCATCAGAAACAAAAACTACATGTTTTGGTATATAAGTCTTGCTCTCTCTAGGTCTTAACCATCCAGCAAAAAAGTATAAAAATGAAGTATAATGCAGGGCCATAATAATAAGTTGAGCTGTAAATGGCTACAGTTGACAACTTCTTCAGATAACTCACTATTTTTTGTGGAATGCTGTACTGTGTTGGATTGTGTCCTCGAGTTCAGGCACCTAAATTGGTTGAATGACAATGGAGTATCCATCTTTGACAGGTGTAGACAAAGGAAGGGGTATAGAAAGGAAGAATCATGATGTGTGTGTATGGACAGTACAGTTGGGATAGATACGCCATGTTTCTACATAATCCTATGAGAGGCAAGATTTGTATTAATGGTGGTTAGACAGGATACTATGCCGGCTTCTAGTACTATGGACAACCACTAGGAAAATAACAAGGTAGAAAGTATTAGTTATTGAATCTTTGATATAATTCAGGTATAAAAAATAAGATATGTAAACAGCTACACTCTCTTAATTTACTAATAAGAGACATCTGCTATAATGTCTGTAAGTATATCTTCTATGCACCTTGTACAATACCAAAACATTATGAAAGCAGTTTGCAATGTATTAATTTATCAAATCCGTCTTGTTAAGGTGTCTACAACTATCTCATTGATATTTATACTTCAATAAAATAATAAATAAATAAATAAATAATATTAATACTGAATTAATTCTCATAAAATATAGAAACTTATTGCAGTAGCCTCCATTTCTAACTCCCTCCCTTTTGGCTTCTCTCTATCTCTGTATCTCTGTCTCTGTGTCTCTGTCTGTCTGTCTGTCTCTAGATAGATAGATAGATAGATAGATAGATAGATAGATAGATAGATAGATAGATATAACGTCTTTGTAGCTCATAAGCAGTTTTATTAGTATTATTTTATATAATCTTACAAATCTTAAACCAGGTGGAAGTGTTATGCATTAATTTCTCTGTTTACATTCATAATGTTCTTTATTTCTTCATGTGTCCTCAAGATAGCACTTTTTTGTTCTATTTTGGGGAAGGTTCTACAGGGTGTTCAGGATCTCATTACTAGACTGGACTCATAGTGATCCTCCTGTTTACAGCCTCCCAAGAGCTGGGATTATAGGTGCGCACCACATGCCCAGTCTTAACGGTTGTCTCAGTGTGCCCCGGGGACAGGGGCATCATGACAGGCCTTGGGGATAGAAGCCCTGGCCCCTGTTCCTGCTTTCAGGCACTTTCATCTGTTGAGTTATTTGGGCAGCCCTTCAAGATAGCATTTAACATCATTTCTTTCCAATCTGAACTGCTTGCTTTACTATTTGTTATATGACAAGCTCATCAGCAACAAATACACTTATCATTTGTTTTCCTGGGAATGTCTTCATTATGTGCTCAGTTTTGACGGACAGTTTTAATGAATTTAAAATTGCGAATTGCCAGTCACATATTCCTTCATGACTTTGAACCTGCCACCCCAGTGCTTTCCCCGTCTCTCTCTGTGCTGATTGTGCTGCTGCGGCCTTGAACAGGACAAAGACGTGGGCAGGACAGCAGCAGAAAGAAAAATTACGATTCTTAAGTAAATATTAAGAATTTCCTCTTACGCTCAAGATTTTCTTTTCTTTGGTTTTTGACTGCTGGCAACGCCAAGCACAGATGTGCTCTCTGCTCTTGGAGCCCCTGAGCTTCTCAGATCTGCAGATTCATTTTCCATTAGGCATGAAAAAAATATGATCAACATTATCAAATTGATGTGATTACTATTTGTAATTGATAGCGTTCCTTGAGGTTGGTCGAAGTACCCTACAGATAATCTGGAGATTATTTTTCAGTCTTTCATAATTTTTTTACTGTCCTCCAGCTTGAATCATCATTTCTTTGCTGTATCTTCTGCTTCTCCTTTGTACTATGAGCATAGATCTGATGTTGACCTGTCTTCTCCTCCATTATTTTATTTTTCAAGAGAAGAATTTTTAGTTATTGCATAAGCCTACATTTCTTTATTATGACTCTACTCAACTAAGCACATATTTTTATTTTTTAAAGAGAATAAAACATAGCAAAAAAATAGAAATGACACTGAGTTTCACTAAACACATTTTCATGCTATGTTTAATTCCTTAAAAGTTACATTTAGCTGATTAAGCATTATTTTTAATAGCTGTTTCAAAGTCTTTGCTGAGTCCATCAATTGAACTTATATTTTTTCCAGAGCATAGGTCATGCTTTTCTTTATGCCTCACAGTTTTTTTTTTTTTTTTTTGAAAACTAGGTATGTTTGATAATATTTACTTAAGAATACTAATTTTTCTTTCTGCTGCTGTCCTGCCCATGTCTTCAGTTAGTGGTCTCTCTGAAGTGAAGACACTTTCCCAAAGGAGTGGAGCTCACTGAAGCCCTCTTGCAGATGCGTTGTCACTGCAGCATCTTTGTGTCCAGTCTGGCCTTCTAGGGCCTAAGGTCAGTGTAGCTCAGTGACAGGTCCCTGAGTGGTCAGAGGTTGTCCTCAGACACCTTGGGAACAGTAATGCTTTCACCAGTGAATGATGTGTCTGCCTGCAGATTGGGAAATGCATTTGAAGTTCAGGGATCTTACAAGACTGCCCGGGCTTTTACTTTCAGTGTGTGCAAAGCCTCATAATCAGACAGAATGAGCATCTAGCAAGAGACTTTTCCAGCCTCTCGTGAGTCCATGTGCAGTGCTGCACACACACGGCCTTCCAGATGACCAGAGGTATCCTGCAGCTTATCAGGGTCTCTGGCTATCTCATTCCCCAGCCCTCCCTGCTAAATTTCTTTCATCTACCAGAATCACAGGTGTAACCTACCTGCACTATTGGCCTTCCTGCTTCATTGGCTATGAGATGATACTGTTCTCAAGAATACTTAGGAACAGGATGTTTTTCTGTTCCCTGCTCTGGACCAAGTCATCTTCCTTTAGTATGGAAGTCGTAGTTGTTTGGACTTGCCACACCTTAGGAGAACTTCTACTGTGACTGCAGTGGGTCATGTGACTAGGGAGAGGGAGCACCCTCAGGCCGAACACCATAGATTGCTGCAGTTCTTACTGGAAGTTCAATGAGATTTTTAAAATAAATGATTATGTATTTGTTCTATATCTTTGGTGGATTTATTTTAAGAGTTGTTTTTGGGTAGGAGAGATAGCTCAGTGGCATAAGTACCTGCTTGACAAGTACAAGCTCCCAAGTTTGATCCCCAGTACCAGAAAAAAAAGAAAAGAAAGAAAGAAAAGAGCTGCATTTTCTTTTAATGGAGTATTTGCTGCTCTTCTCCCTTCCATTTGGAAATTAGAAGGGAGCAAAATTAAAAACCTTTGAAATCCCAGAGAAGAAACAGTTGAAAAGAGAAAAGCTAAGTACTATAAAGTTATTCCAACACAAAGTAAATAAGAATTAATCTGGAATCTGAAAACTTCCTTAAATTTCATTTATAGCATATAGTCTGTAGTTACAAATATAGAGGCAAAGAAGGATAAAGCAACTTGGTTTTAGTTCTGATACTGCTGCCCAGGATCTGTAAATCTCATTACATTATTAATCTAGCTGAATCTCACATTCCTCAGCTGTCAAAAAAGTAACTGGAATTAAGTTCTCAAGAGGATCTCTATAGGACTAATATGTACACTTTAGATTAAAAAACAAGACATTCTGAGAGAAGCTTAAAGGCTCATGGTAGTAGGAAAAGTAGAAGCCAGCCTGCTCTGCTAAGACGCTTTGAGCCATCCACTTGCTAAAGCTTTCTGGAAAAGGAGGGCCTGGCCCAGCACTGGTTCCCTGACAACAGGACCTGTGCAGCAAGGCCAAGCTCACAGGTCTCTGATGCCCTGGTACCATCCAAACTTCCAAACATTGGCCTGCTTGAGAATGTAAGTTACTTAAGCCCCCACCAAAATGGGGATTCTGATTCTAGAGATTTGGGGTGGGAGTGGGGGGTGCAATTTTGCATCTGTACATTTCAGGAAATCTGGATAGTGTGCATATTGTATGCAAAAAAAAAAAAGGAAAGAAATAAAGAAACAGTGAGTCTGTGGAGTCTTCAAAACCCTGTAATCTCTATGAAAATTGTAGCTGTTTTTTATTTACCAGTGAATCCTCAAGGCCTATCATACCACCCATGATAGGCATTAAATTTTGAAGAATATCTTTGAAACAAAAGAAAATTGATGTACAGTCAGTCCTAATCCATCATCCCTCTCCAGGCGCAGCTGTCAACCCCTCGGCACTTGCAATGCCATTGAAGACACCTGATTGATTGTGGAAGCTAAAGATGAATGTGATGTAACACCTGAATTTTGAAACTACAGAGTTGCTGAAATTTCCTCCCCTTGAGACTACTGATAAGAGATCCACCCAATAACAATACTTCAATATTCCCATGGAAAGCTCTTTTTTCTAGGTGTACAAAATTTTGCAATTAGAAGTATTAACTACAGAGACCACTCTACCTTTGAATATAGAAAGAAACTGCATTATTCTTTGCACCCTTTTTAGCAAAGTTCCTCACGTGGACCCAGGCTCAGCAGCATGCAGGAAAAAGGAAATGACATGAAGAACATCCGAACAGAAATGGGATACAGAAACGGGTGTTGTAATTTTGTTGAAGGAAACTTTTCTGATTCTTTATTTTCTTTGTGTGTAGGGGCATAACCAACAATAAAACTCATGCCCTTGTGCTTGCCAGGTAGGTTCTTATGTCACTGAGCTATGTCCCCCATCTCCCTCTGATTCTTTAGAAAGCATAAAAGCATGTTAGAACTTCTGTTAGAACAGAAAGGACTTCTGCTTCTATGTTGTGCCTTGAAATATTTTTACATCTTTCTAAATGGTCTTTTCTTGGCCTTTTGTGTGGTAGCTCTGAGTTCTGCAGAGATGGGAGAGCTGTGTACATGCCTTTCTGAAGCTCATGTGTTCAAGGGTATGATGGATATAGAAACAATTATACCATAAAGAACCACTTAGACTGTGACACCCAGCACTTGCCAACTCTGATACGCTAATGAAGCTGCCTCCTGGAGTTCTGACAGTGGTCACTTCCCAGCAGCCAGCAGTAATGTGAATCCACAGGAACCCTCTATCTTGCCTGCCTGGTGGGGAGCAGGACTCTTTGATTGGCAGAGGCAACATCAGTTTCTGTGAAAGGACTGATGTCCAAGCCCAACCGTCTCAGCCCTTTCCCTTATCAGGGGAAATGCATTTATTCCTTCTGGCCTGACTCCTGCAGGTGACATCCTTACACAAATAAGACCAAGCTAATAACTGAGATGTTTTAGTCATCCCTAAATGTCTTTTCTCTAGGATATAATTCTGAAAGCTCCTCCCTGACCATCTAGGTACATGTTGCAGTGGTCTTTTTTCATGACAGAAGAATAGGAAGAAGAAGATGGAAAAGCAGGAAGAGGAGGGGGAAGATGAGGAAAAGGAGGAGGAGGAAGAAGAGGAGGAGGAAGAGGAGAAGGAGGAGGAGGAAGAGGAGGAGGAAAAGAAAGAGGAGGAGGAGGAGCAGGAGGAGGAGGAAGAGGAGAAGGAGAAACAGCACTAGATTCTTGTCTGTCCCAAGCAGAAGATGCCCTATACCTCAGAAAAAGGAAATACCAACAAGCAAGGCCTTGCTATCCATGGCAATACATATGATAAAATAGTTGTTCTTTTCACCTTAAATAACCTTGGAAATACTCACTGAGCAAGTTCTGTAGCCAACAGCTGCAGTTTGGAGACCATCTCTTCAGTGAGAAGGGCATAGAGTTGCTGCCTCTAGAGGGCATTGGTCCAGAGTTGAGTTTTGTGGGAAGCGCAGGACTGAGGGGACAAAATGGAACACAGGGCTTTTCATACATTGCTGAGGTGGCTGAAGTGGGACCCCAAATGCTTGGGGAGATCTAGGATGGCTGGAACTCTTGACTTCCTGGAAGCAAAAGGAAATGCCTGCACCCTTGTCTCACTCTTCTCTGTTGACCACCTTCTGCAGCTCTCTTCTGTTGCTCCTTAAGGGAACTCATATAGTGTTGCCCACCCTCTCCTCCTGCAACCCAACCTAGGTCTCAATTTAGAGTGATGTGAACCAAACAGATAGCAAGAGAAAAGCAAGCAATATCCCAGTTCATTTGCTTCCACAAGCCTTTCCCCTCTCTCTCCTTATTTTGATTGTACACTCAGCAACTTTTGAAGAATGGCATTAATGACTGCAATGAAGAGAGAGAAAGAGGGCCTGCGAACGCTCTATTTAGAAGTCTGTAGGAATTAGGGAATTATGCTGGAGAAGTTAACTCTGTGCTTATCACTGTCTTGGTAATACTGGAAGGTTCTCAAGTACTAAAGATAATGAGTTTTAAGGAAAAATAACATCTGTTTGGAAACTCTAAGCAATCCATATAACTCACAAAAAAGTATATAGCCTGAAAAATGAGACATTTCACCCCTTCCTTTCCATTTTGTGAAACTCTATATTCAAGGGAGTGGCAATGAATAGTAAATGTGAATCATGACACGTAGTTTAGGATGCTGTGAGAATAACTGGAGCCATTCATTTATAAAATGAGCTATATTTTAAAGACCATATAATCACTTTGTGGAAACTAACCTTTCATTGTTCTGTAAAATCCCCTGGGTTAGTCATTTTAGATAGTTACTTCTTTCAAGGCAAAAGGTAGTCCTTTTAAAAGGCTTCTTTTTGGTAGCTATTTCTTCCCTCCCCCACTACTCAAGCTTACTTATTTTGTTTTTCTTTTTAACAAATGTAGAGAGAGAAAAAGTAAAAGCAAAATAATAAGTGTTTAAAATTCCAAGGTTTTACTGGAAACCAAGGCTGCAATTCTAGGCAACTTTGATCAGGTAAATTAACCCTAAGTGCCTCCATTTTTACCTCTGGAAAGTTGAAGTAATGTATTAGTGTTTGATCTGAAGATTTGTAAAGGCATTTAGAGACTGAATAAAACCCATCAGCTAGGACGTCTGTTTGCAGAAAGTTGCAATAGCCATACTTTCCCTTCTTGCTCCTAAACTGTGTACCCTGGGTACTGTGCTTGTACACACACACACACATGCACACACGCATGCACGCACACATGCAAGCAGTTCAGGTAGGGACCTTGGGACCTAAAGAACATTGATGGTGAATTCCCTGGGCTTTCCTTTGTTTCATGGGTCCCAAAGTAAGTAAAGAAGAAGGTATGTTCTACAAACACCAATGATCACAGGGAACAAAAAAAGAGAAGAAAAGATCAAAAGAATGTCTGTTTTCTCTAACTAAAAGACCAAGAAAAGGAGTCTAGGAAGATAAAACCTTTTAGATGACAATTACTGAACTCAACCACATGCCACAGGAAGAAACTGTAACCACAAACACGCTTGTCAAAGGCCACATAGAAATCAGAGTCCACCTGCCCTTGGAAGAGTGGAGCAAGGTATACCTGCCCCGCCCCCTTACGGGACCATGTTAGTGAAAGGTCCATGCTGGCTCTGCAATTCCATCCTTCTGTTGCACTGCCAAGGAGGCCCTAAGGTGGTGGTATTGAACCTGTGGCACATGTGTTTTTTTTTAAGACAAAGGATGCTAATATTATGAGGTTTCTTTCCTAAACTAAAACCAGTATTCAGGTTTAATTTCAGTGTTGGCGCTTTGTGATAAATAAGTGGGTTTGGGGGTGCAATATAGACACTTGTCTCTAAAAGATTTCCTAACATTGACCTAAGTTTTTGGGTATCAGTGGAGGCAGGGTAGAGAACCAGATTTCCATCCCTACATGTCAGTATAAAAGTGAGCCTGCTTCTTCATAAGCCAGTGTCATCAGAAGAACCCAGATAAAGTGCAAGACTCAGAAAGTCCTAGATATAAATGGGCACACCTCAAAAGAAGAAACACAAATGACCAACAAATATATAGAAAAATGTCCAATATCATTAGCAATCAGAGAAATGCAAATCAAAACTATAATGAGATGCAGTCTCCCCATAGAGGGAATGGCTATTACCAAAAAATAAAAATATCAAATGTGGAGAAAAAGGAACTTTTCTACACTATGGGTGGCAATGCAAATTAGTTCAGCCATTACGCAGAAGAATGTGGAAGGTCTTTAAAAAACTAAAACTAGGTCTGCCGTATGATGCAGCTAGCTCACTCTTAGGTATATATCCAAAGGAAATGAAATCAGCTGAACAGAGTACCTACGTGTCCATGTTTACTGGAGCACCATTCACAGCATCTAAAATATGAAATCTGTCTGGATATGTCCATCAACAGATGAATGAACAGTGCCATGATAGATGATATCAGCCATAAAGAAGAATGAAGCCCTGTCATTTGCAAAAGAATCTATGCAATTATGATCATTATGTTGTGAAATAAGCCAGATATAGAAGAGAATATTATGCAGGAGCTATAAAAACTGACCTGAAAGTAGATAGAATAGTGATTATTGTGGGATGAGAAAAAAAGGAGTTGAAAAATAGGTGACTGTATCTGTGCAATGCATGTCATATGCATGTGTGGAAACATCATACTAAATACCATTAATACATATAATTAGTATGTGTTAATAAACAAACAAACTTAAAATTTTGTAATTCCCCACGTGTCCAAGTTTCAAAAGAAAATTACTTGTTATCTCAGTGTGTGACCATGGTGGTACAAAGGGTGAGGAAAATTACTTGAAATAAAACTTAGTTTAATCACAAAGGGGGCCATAGGAGCTACTTAATCAAGAGCACTGGAGGTTAGGAAGCTCCCAGGGGTAGCACAGAAGTGAAGAACTGTCCTGCTTTTATTTAAAATATCAGTGTGAGAAAAAATCAGAAGAAAAAGGTCAGGCAAAGAACTGTCTCAAGGGTAGGCAGTTTTCTTGGGGAGCACTAAAGACAACGGCCAGACTCAACGCGCCTCACTACCTTACACTTCTTGTTTAACCATTCACTTCTTATAGATCCTGTGTGCTGTTGCCCTGCAGTTTAGCAACTCACACCTTGGCTGAATCCCCCCCCCACATGACCAGAAAGAATTCTAATGAAAGAAGACAATCAGCAGATGCTGCCTTGAGATGACACAGACCTTAGAATTATCTGACAAGCCTTGCAAAGCAGTCACCCCAAAGGTACACTGGTGAATAGTCACAGTGTGTGAAAGTAATGAATACACAGAAAGCCTCAATGAAAAAAATATCACCTATGTAAGGGACAGTTAAATAGAACACTAAGGCTGAAAAGAATAAGAAAAAAGAAATGATATAAGCACAGTGGTAGAAAAATGAGGATGAAAAGGAATCTAGGACCTTGAACAGAACAATAGTAATCACAAAATGACAGAAAACAGTGGGCAGAAAGAAATGAACAGTGTCAAGAATCAAGGAACTCTAACCATAATCTTGTCAAGAGAGGACAGAAGGAAAAGAGAAAGATGAGGCTGAAAAATACAGTACACACACACACACAAACACACACACACATTGACATGTTTGTGATTCAATAAACTGAACAAACAAAAGCCAAAGAAATATGTTTCAAGACATGTCATGGTTTAGCTTTTTCAAATTCTTTCATGGAAGAAAGAAGAGGGGGAGAAATGAAGGAAGGAGAAAGAGAGATTGAAAGAGAGAGAAAGGAAGGAAGACAGGTAGGAAAGGAGGAA
>PVKA01011916.1:0-15628 GCA_004027165.1 Ctenomys sociabilis
ATTTCTTGTAGAATTCAGCTGTGAATCCATCAGGACCTGGACTTTTCTTTGTCGGCAGGCTTTTTATTACATTTCATATTTCATTGGCTGTTATTGGGTTATTGAGAGTTGTTATATCTTCTTGATTCAGTTTTGGTGATTTATGCTTTTCAAGGAATCTGTCCATTTCTTCTGTGTCTTCTATTCTGTGAGTGTAAAGATTCGCAAAGTAGCTGTTGATAATCTTCTGAATTTCCAGTGGGTCTGTGTTGATTTCACTCTTTTCATTCCTTATTGCTTGTATTTGAATTTTTTCTTTGCTCTTTTTGATGAGGTTAGCTAGGGGCTTATAGATTTTATTTTGTCTTTCAAAGCACCAGCTTTTTGATTCGTTGATTCTTTGAACTCTTCATCACCATTGAATTAATTTCTACTCTAATCTTTATGCTTTCTTCCCACCTTTGGGCTCTGGGTTTGGTTGGCTCTTCCTTTTCTAAATGTTGGAGGTGCAGCATTAGGATGTGTATTTGTTCCCGTTCTGTTTTCCTAATGTGTGGGTTCATAGCTATGATTTTCCCTCTGAGAACTGCTTTCATTGCATCCCATAAATTCTGATAAGTTGTGGTTGAATTTTCATTGAATTGTAGATATTGTTGAATTTCTTATGTAATTTCATCTGTGACCTATTGATTGCTGAGTAGGGTGTTGTTTAATTTCCATGAATTTAGCGGGTTTTTCTGGTTTCTTTTGTCATTTATTTCAGTTTCATTGCACTGTGGTTGGATAATATGCATGGGATAACTTCTGTTTTCTTGCATATGCTTAAGCATGACCTATGTACTAGTATGTGGTCTATTTTAGAAAATGACCCATGTTCAGCTGAAAAAAATGTGTATTCAGCTGTGGTTGGGTGGAACACTCTATATATGTCCATTTATTCCATGCTCTGGTTCAGTTCTGCTACTTCTTTGCTAATTTTTTGTCTGGTTGAACTATCTTTTTGAGATAAGGGGGTGTTAAGGTCTCCTGTTAAGATTGTGGTCCTGGATATTAGATTTCTCATGTCCATTAAGATTTGTCTTATATGGTTGGGTGCTCCTGTGTTTGGGGCATAGATATTTATGAGTGTTACCTCTTCCTCTTGAATTTCTCCCCTAACCAATATATATTGGCCTTCTTTGTGTGGTTTGATCCTTCTTGGTTTGAAGTTGAGACTGTCTGACAACAGAATTGCTACCCCTGCTATGAATATCTTTTTGAGGTAAGTGTGTTTCTTGTATACATTATATTGTTGGGTTTTGTTTCCTAATCCACTGTGCCAGTCTTTCTCTTAATTGGTGAATTGAGTCCATTTACATTGATGGTTATGATTGAGATGTGTTGACTTATGATTGTCATGTTATTTACCTGCTATTGTTTACTCCTTTTTGTCCTGTGTTTGATTGTTTGTCAATTTAGTGGGTTCCTTCCATTCTCATTTGTGGAGTTCTGATCATTGTGGTCTCTCTCTAGAACATCTTTCAGTAGCCCGTGTAGTGATGGCTTTGTCATCATGAAATTCTTTAGTTGTTCTTTGTCATGGAAGTATTTCACTTCTCCATCAAACTTGAAAGAGAGTTTTGCAGGGTATGTAGTCCGGGCTGGAACTTTTTTCATAGGGGACTTGAAGTACTCTGCTCCATGTTCTCCTTGCCTTCATGGTTTGTGAAGTGAAGTCGGCTGTAATTCTGATGGGTTTTCCTTTGAATGTGATCTGCTTCTTTTCTCTAGCAGCTTTCAGTATATTATTTTTGTGTTGGATTTCTGGGATTTTGACTATTATATGCCTCAGTGTGTTTTTAGTTGGGTTGAAGTTATTTGGCTTTCTGTATGCTTCAGTTGCCTGAATGTCAGATTGTGTACTTGTATTTGGGAAGTTTTCTGCTGTTACTTCTGCCCATATTCTTTTTATATCGTTTGTATTGACTCCTTCTTTCTCATTGATGCCTGTTAGTCTCACATCGTTTATCTCTGCATTGTCTTGCAGGTGATGGATTGTTTTATTCCTGCATCCCAGTTGTTTTCAAGAAATCCTTTCTCACCTTTTCACTAGCTGCACAGTGTATTCAAGATCTGAGACTCTGTCTTCGCTTTCACTCAGTTTGTAGACCCGTGATTGAGATTTTAAGTTCTTCTGTATCTCTTTGACTCTGCTTTATGTGATCTATTTCTTTCCTATATTGCTCATTCAAGGAATCTGCCATATTTCTGATCTCCTCTATTTTTTTTTATCAGTGTCTTCTTGAGGTATCTGTTAATTCTTTTACTACAGTTTTTTTCCAAATTGGGTTTCCTCCATATATATCCATATTTGATTCTTTACTTCAGATGCTATGATTTCAAAGATTTCTTTTTTATTTCAGAAATTATTTCTGCTCTGAGTTCCTCTTTACCTTTCTGCTGTTGTTTCTTTGCTTGCGACACTGTTAATTCCTATGTTTCAGCTGAACTAGTGTTCTCTGTACTTGTTCTAGGTGGGCATTGGGTTTCCTCCATACTTTTTCTGCATTTGATTCTTTACTTCAGATGCTATGGATTCAGAAATTTCTTTTTTTATTTCAGGCATTAATTTTGGTCTGAGTTCCTCTATACCTTTCTGCTGTTGTTTCTTTGCTTCTGATTCTGTTCATTCATTCATTCCAGCTGAGCTAGGGTCCTCTGCACTTGTCATGTGTGGGCTTGAGGCCTGAGATTGCATTTTGCTTCTTGTCTTTGTCATTTTGTAGAGGACTGACCTATGACCTTTGGTGTAGAGCTTTGGTGCAGTTATAACCTTAGCACAGAATGAGATTCGGGTGCCAGTCTATTAAGTTTGAGTTTATCCAGTTAGGCCTGGCCTGGATCTAGCTGTTGTGTTCAGCTCCTTTTTGCTGCAGCCCTTCTAGCACAACTGTGAGCCTGTGGTGCCCCTCTGTTGTGCCCCTGGCCCAGGGAGTACCAGGGAGCACTGAAGCTCTCCCGCACAAACTGGGCTATGCTGGGCTGGATCGGGGGCTGGAAGAGTCACAAAAAGTCTCACTCACTTGGCGGGCTTGGGGGCAGGGGCTGCAGATAGTTGCAGGGGTCACGTGGGTGCAGTAGAGAGTCTCATGCGGGTGCCTGAGTTTTGCTCTTGGGGTCTCTTGCCAGCGGCATGGGGAACAGGCACAATATACTGTGCACTGGAAAAGCTGGCCCTCATTTTGCTTATGTTTAGAGATACTATCTGGGCAGCAGAAAAATTGCAATGTAGTCTGCTGTTGAAACAGTGGCATAGTTATTGTTGAGAGCTTTGGGCCAGATCTATGTTTGAAATTAAGAGTTAAGAGTCAGCAAAGGGATTTGAAGTGTTTGGCTGAGGGGACGCTCCAACAGAGCTTTGAATCACAAGTATGAAACAGAGATGTGGGTGTTATGAACAGCACAATAAGGTCAGGCATGTTGGTGCATGCCTGTAATCCCAGCACAGGATAATTGTGAGTTTGAGACAGGCCTGGCTACAAAGTGATAGTGAGGCCAGCCTGAACTGCATAGTGATATCGTGTCTCAAAAAGACCAAAATAACAAGCAAGCAAACAAACAAACAACAAAACAAAACAAAAACCAGGACAATGGAAAAATGACCTGAAGTCTTTCAAGAGTACATTTGAATTGCAGGAGATTCCTGTTTTTCAGTCTTGCTGTGCCCTGTTAAAAGTTAATGGGGGGCTAGGGAGACAGCTCAGCGGTCTAAGTGCCTGGCAAGTGCAAGGTCCTGGGTTCAATCCCCAGTACCACATGTTGTGCCAGACCTGGACACTAAATCAGCCACTGAAACCAAGCTTGATGGTGCACATCTGTACTCCCAGTGCTGGGAAGACTGAAAACAGGATTACTACATGAGTCTTAGCTGCATAGTGAGTCCCTATAAATAAATAAAATAATAAAATTTAAAAGGTAATGGGAAGCAAATGATTATAATTATTCTTTTAATATGATTTTAACGTCATTTTTAGAAATGTTTATAACCAGATTAGTCACAGTATTGTGGGTTTTTTGTTGTCTTTTTTGAGACAGGGTCTCACTATGCAGTTCAGGCTGGCCTTGAGCTCACTTTGGAGCCCAGGCTGGTCTCAAACTCCCAATAATCCTCCTGCCTCAGCCTCCTGAATGCTGGATTGCAGGCATGCAACACTACACCCAGAAGTACTGTGGTTTTAACCCTCAATTTTGTCACCCTTTGAATATTTTGCTGTTGGTGTGGGAGTAAATGCAAGTGACTTTTGGTGATCCTGGGGAAGAATGGCAAGAGGGTAAAGAAAGATAAGAGATGAATGCTGAGGTCAAGTGGAGAAAAGAAACTGCCCGAGGACTGCAGTTTTCATTTATACATACAAGAAGTTGACGCCAGACTCAGCCTCTCTAGCACCTGCTTTCAAGTGGGTATGTCTCATTTCCATGCTCTAGGAACCCTCCCTGCTCTCAGGGCCAGCTTCGTCTTAGACCTGCATGTGTGATTGGTTTCCAGCTTCAGCTGCTTTCTACAAGGTGTACATATGTATGCATTACATTAATGTAAAGCTGAAAGAACCAAGACCTGTGGCGGTGCTTGTCGGAGGCCATGTGAATACAGAATGGGGAGGGGAAGAAGGTAGTTCCAGGTGTTAGCTATGACTTTTCTGTGACCAGCTACAGAAAAGATGGTGATTGTGCTATTTCTCCCCTAATATGGCTCTAATGTAAGATAATGTTGACAGGCTTCATACTGGTTAAGAATTGCTAAAGCTGTATTGTAATGTTCCACTTATGAAATGATGAGAGTAAACATCACCCAAAGAAAACCTACCGTCTATTCTGCTGAGTGAATTAGTGCCTGTTTGTATGTAGGGTGGTTACAACATGTTAGGTGCAATTATAAGCATGTCTTTGAAATGTGTCTGGTTGCCAAGGGTGCATTATAATGGTTGATTGCATCAAGTTGAGAAGTTTAGAAATTTAAATAAACCAGCTCAGCAATTCTATGCCTTCATGTGTAGGGGACCCACGCCAGTGCAGCTCATCACTTAGAAGCTATAAAGGGAAATGAACAAAGACAGAGGGGTTTTGGGTCCTTAGAGGGGCTCTGGTCTTTGCATCACCTTGGACGTCATCTCCTGGCCTGTAGCACACTCTCTGGCTCCCGCCTTGAACCCTTCAGCCTTCCAGTGCACTCACCTGCCTTCCATAGCAAACTCATGGCCTTCCTGATACAGACTTGCACAGAAGACTGCAGCAAGCTCCAGACCTTGGACTGAACCCTTTGGTCTCCAGTGTGCAGATGCCCTCTGCATGCTGTCATCCAACTCTGGCTGACCATTGTATGCCAGTCTTGCAATTTCTTAAAATTTGTACATCTGGTGTTATGTCTGTTTTCCTAGTAAAACCCAAAATGATACAGATGGCATGAACCCTGCTTGCTTTCTCAGAATAAGTCACAGAAGTGGCCTCAGAACCAGGAGGAAACTATGTTTGGAAAAACAGAATTGTCCTGCTCCAGAGAGCAGAATTAAATTTTTCCCAAGGTGTGTCATAGAGGGGTACCACCATGGAAGGTTTCAACAACCCATGACAGTGCTCATTTTGCAGGATTTTAAGCACATCCTGCTGCCAGGCAGTGTTCTTAGCACTACAAATACACAGTGAATGAAGCCAAGACCTTGGTTGTATGAAGTTTATAACAGGGTGTGATGACACAGGACTGAACAAGTTCATGAAGTGATTACGTTCTATAAAAAAAGTAGGCTGGGTGTGGTGGCACATGCCTGTAATCCCAACACTCGGGAGGCTGAGGCAGGAGGATTGTTGTGAGTTCGAGACCAGCCTGAGCTACAAAGTGAGCTTAAGGCCAGCCTGAATTGCATAGTGAGACCCTGTCTCAAAAAGAAAATAAAAATAAAAAATAAAAAAATAAAAAAAGTAGCAGGATGTGGCGGGACTGAACAAGATAGGATAAGAGTAGGAGAGCTTTGATGGGGGAAGACTTTTTAGGGGCCTCGCCCATCCTGGACTGCTCTACCTCTGAGCTACGCCCCAGGCCAAAGGAGACCTGGTCTGAAGTCTTTGGGCTACAGCCCAGGAGGAAGCAGACATGAAGGATCTGATGTTGTATCACCAGAGGGAAGGAAAACGTGCTTGTTTCTCATAAACACGTAAGTCCTGTGTATCTGTGCCCAGCCCAGCATCTCCCAGCCTGCACTGTGTGCGTCATTGCCAAGAGGCATGCTTTATTCTCTCGGGGCTCCAGCCCTGTGCTCTGTTTTAGCTTATGTATGAATGAGGCTCTACTGCATGACTCACAGACTCTACTCAGGGATTCACAGGGTTTCCTTTGGAGTGCTGGACTTGTGGCAGATGTCTAGAATCCCAGCACTCGGAGAAGCTGCAGTACTGGGATCCCAAGTCTGAGCCAGTCTGGGAAATTTAGAAACTTAGTGAAACCTCATCTTGAAATAAAAAATATTAGAGCTGGGGAAATGGCTCAGTGGAATAAGTGCTTCCCTGGCAAGCACAAGGGCCTGAGTTTAATTCCCGGTTCTGCCACAAAAAAAAAAAAAAAAAAAATTAATTAGCCAGGCGTGGTGGCGCACGCCTGCAATCCCAGCACTCGGGAGGCTGAGGCAGGAGGATTGTTGTGAGTTCAAGACCAGCCTGAGCTACAAAGTGAGCTTAAGGTCAGCCTGAACTGCATAGTGAGACCCTGTCTCAAAAAGAAAAAAAATAAAAAAATAAAAAATTAATTAATTGAAAATGGCTGGGGAGGCAAGGCATGGAGGTGCATGCCTGTAACTGAGGCAGGAGGATCATTGCAAGTTCAAGGCTACAGTGAGCTCAAGGCTAGCCTGAGCTGCCATAGGGAGATCCTGGGTCAAAAAATCAATAAAGACAAAAACTGAAGATATCTCAGTGTGAAGGTCCCAGGTTCAATTCCTACTACCAAAGGGGAAAAGATACGTGTTCACTGTACATACCAATTTGGAGGAACAACTTTGTCCTGTAAGATTCCTTGTTTTTTCAGTCCTAGGAATGTCACAGTAGGGCCTCAGGTGTGCAGGGCTAGCACGCCCTACCAAGCTACTCCCTAGTCCTCAACAAGATATCCACTGTGCCTTAATTAGAAGCTGGCTCTTTGAGGACTCAGAGCACTTTCCTAGCATATGCATGGGCCTGGGTTGGGTTCCAGGAGAAAAAAATGTAATTAAATGAGTGTATTATTATTGATCACCAGGTTTCAAGTTTGTTTTCAACAGGAAAATAGACACTGAAGTTGATTCACTTATCTATTGCTGTTAACAAACCACCCCAAACTCAGGAGCTTCAAGCAACACCCATGCTGTCCTGTGCCATACTCCTGTGGGGGTGGGACTCTCAGTAACCCTTGGCTGAGTCACACCCATAGCTCTGTGGCACTGGACAGGGCTACTTGTCCTCTCACAAACAGCGAGGCGACTGTGCTCAGCTGGGCACATAAACTACGCAAGTGGCCTCAGCAGGGGTCCCCCACGGCAGACTGTGTGCTGGCAGCTGGCCCTCCAGGCTTGTCCTCACCTAGCGTCAGAAGCCATCTGCCACTCAGCAACTCCATGGGCTCCAGGGGGAGTCACAGCATTCCTACCAGGGGGCCAGTGCTATTTAATACAATACACAGGCTTCCAATGTCCTGGGCTGAGCTGAGCTTCTGCCCTGGACTCAATGCCTAGGTGCGGAGGTGACTCGGCCACTGCAATCAGGGACCAGACCAGACTCTTGCCCAAGCTGGTCTTGACCTGGTGACCCTCCTGCCTCTGCCTCCCACAGAGGACGGCAGTCCAGGCATCACACCTGGCATAAATCCACACTTGAAGTAAAACCTTCCCAGGTGGGGCTGGCCAAATAGCTCAGTGGACTAAGGGTTCCATCCTGTCAGCCCAGTGCTTGGGAGGCCGAAAAACAGGAAAGATTACTACTAGTGTGATCTGTGTGTAGTGAGACCCTGTAGATTCTATACTAAATACATTAAAACAAACAAAAACCTTCCCAGGTGATTCTGATATGAAGTCCTATTTGGAATTGCTTTGGCCTTTTTTTGCTATTTTTGTGCTAGCGATTGAGCTCACGGTCTTGTGCATGCTGACCACATGCTCTTTCCCCTAGCGTGTCTGGGAACTGTCAACATAAACCACGGCCTTCACCGAAAACAGTCAAATTTTGAAAGGAATGGACAGAGACCTCAAATATAGGAATTTAAGCCGTGGCCCAAGTGGGAGATGTTACCCCTCTCATAGACGGAAGAAAGACAGAGCCCAGCTCCCCACAGGTAAGCCTTACAATAATACCATAAGGATGAAGAAATCAATTCCAATAGTAGAAAAATTTATAATTTCAAAGTACAAAACAAGAAAAAAAAGCCCTGGATAAATAACAAAGAGCCACAATTAAATAATTTATTTTGAAGAAACTTTTCCATAAATGCCTCATCAAACAGAGTAACAATATATACATTCATAATTGGAGCAGAAACACCTTAAAAATTATTAGGAAAAACAAGAATGGAATTCTAGAACTCAAGATTCTGTGCCCTGAAGAAATCTGGCTTACGAGACAGGAAGGTCGATTGCACAAATGACCAACAGGGTCAGCTAGAACTCAACCTTTCTCATTTCTCCACCTAAGAAGAAAAGAAATCTAACATGTTTATCAATTGGGTTTATCAATTCTCTAAATTGAGGATTGGCCTGGCAGAGTAATAAAGCTAAATGCTTTTTTTTTTTTTGTCAAGATAGGATTTCACTTGCACCCTGAACTCCTGCCTCAGCTCCTGGGCAGCCCCATACCATGCCTGGTTACTTTTTTTTTTTTTAACAGATTTTTAACAGGCAAAATGTATTACACACATAGAGCATAGGAGTTAGAGCCCATAAAGGCAGCCAATTCTCTAATGTGATTTCTTTTCCCAAGTAACTAATATAAGTTACTAATCAACAATAAATAATTCCACCCAATCAGATTTAAAATGTGCTGTTTTGAGAACCAAGTCCTCCAGATAAGGAAATGCAACTCCTCTAAGGAACCAGCGCCTTTTTGACAGACTCAGGGACGCGGCTTGCGTAGTACTCATAGTTCCTCAGGGCAGCCAGCACCCCAGCGGAGTTCATGTGCTTCACGTCCTTGCTGTACTGCAGGGCATTGCCGTGGATGTCGGTCAGCTTGCCTGCAGAGAGATGGTGGGCAGGGCTCTGGGAGGTGCAGGTCTCGGGCCCGGGACTCAGGCACTGGGCCTGCTGCACGCTGAGCACACATCCTACCAGAGCTCAACCTCCAGTCTGCACTAGTTACTTTATTTATTGTTTGACTTGGTTTATTTTTGAGGTACCACGGATTGGACCCAGGATCATGAGCTTGCCAGGCAAGCACTTATTCCACTGAGCTACCTCCCCAACCCCCTATTGTCTGATTCTTGAGACATGTAGCACTGTGCAGCTCAGGCTGGTCTCAAGCTCATGATAATCCTCTTGTCTCTGCTTCCCAATTGCCAAGATTGCAGGTGTGCACCACGACACCTGACTCTAATGGATCTTATTTTAAAGTTCTTTTGAGGCTAGTGCTGGGACACAGGCCTCAAAGCTGCAAAGCAAGGGCTCTGCTGCTGAGCTGTAGCTCAGCCTTGGACAGGGCCTGAACAGACGCTGCCCTGGAGCAGACGAGACCTGACGTCTATGTGAGAGGGGAAATCACCTTAATGTGCTTACATGTGTACTGCATTTCCAGATCCTTTATCTTAGAACTAGAACTGAGACAGCCACCGATATAGCTTCAAGAGGCCTGAGTGTGTGTTTAGAGTTCAGAAAAAAATTAGGAATGAGGTGAAGGTGACCATTTACTTTTTTTTTTTTTTTGCAGAACCAGGAATTGAACTCAGGCCCTTGTGCTTGCCAGGGAAGCGCTTATTTTACTGAACCATCTGCCTGTCCCCATACCATTTACTTTTAAAGGAGAAAAATATCTCCAAGAGCACTAAAAGTACAAGTAAGAAAGAGGACCCAAGATGTGCTAGGCACAGATTCCTTCTGATGAATGGGATCAACACCTATGACAAACATGTGCACTAACAACCAGTTAAAAATATATTGCAAGTAAGGGATGAATTAAAAATAACTATGTGAGATCAAAGTCCCCCCCAAAAAAAGACAATGGAAAAATTTTCTAAAAGCTGACTTATTCACCTATGAAATGTGGGCTCTGCCTGGACAGGTGCTCGGCTTCCCCGCAGTGAGGCACAGTGCCGGCCCCAGGATGTGAGGCAACGGCAGAGCATGCCCTGCAGTTCTTAAGGCATGAGGCGCAGGGCACTCACCTCCCACCGCGTGCAGGATAACTTCCGGTGCGCATGTGTCCCACTTCTTACATCCGGGGCTTGCAAATATGTATGCAGACGCTTTGCCTTCGATCAGCTGGATGATCTGGAAGATCAGAAGTGCGAATCACCCCTGGCTGCCAGGTGCCGGTCACAGAGGTAGGCGGCTCACTTCACTGTCCACTCCTCTGCCACCGCTCTGCCAGACCTCACTGCTGCTCAAACCTCCACCAGGTTAGAGGACACCGGGATTAGGGAGAAATAAATAAGGGGGCATAATATCCTTCACTAACTGGAAGGGGAACAAACTGGCCAAACTACAAGGAAGACAAGTGAGCGGTCTCCAGATCAGAGTTAGATGAAATAAAGCTTTGCATTCACATTGGCTTTTCTCTAACTATAAAGGCAATCAATGTATATTTATTATAGAATAAAGCCTTTTAAAGTTTTAAAACACTGTCCATTACTAAATAGAGCAATACCACATAGCACCCCACCATCTGCACTGCAGTATGGCCTTGCAGACAGCGATGCTGACCTACCCAATGCCTGAGCCGCTGACATTCCAGAATTATCCTCCACTGTTCTTTTTACCAAAGCACCAACTTTTGTGGGTTTGTTTTTCGAAACAGGGTCTCACTGTCTCCCTTTGTTGTCCAGGCTGGCCTTGAACTTTCAGCGATCCTCCTGCCTCAGTCTCCTGAGTACTGCGTTGCAAGTGTGTGCCATGGTGGGGCCCACAGACAGCACACAGGGACAGGAATGTGGCAGGAGGACTAGGGGAGCGTGAACCGCACTGGGCCTGTGCAACCATGTGCGGGCACAGAGTTGGCTCAGAGCAGGACCAGCACTGGACAGCAGCTTCAGAGTACCAAGTGAGGCGGCCGGAAGTGGGCTTGGGGGTGCAGGTAGGTACCAAGTGGGGCCTGCAGGACAAGGTCTTGGCAGGGAACCCTGGGGTCCCTGGGCACTGCTGGCCTCCCTCACAGCAACACAGGGTCCGTCCTGATGCCCTGGGGTCTGACCTGGGGGAGACGTGACCCTTGCGCCTTTTAAAACCTAAATGTTGCTGAAACACACCTTCAGTGGCAAGCGACAATCTCCGATGCCTCCCCTGCAACTCTAGTTTTACGCTTCAGAAGCCCTTTGCGGCCATCAGCCCCTACCTTGTTCCCCGCGCCGCCCACGCGCAGCACAGTGTCAGGCTCCATGGCCAGTATGCAGTCCGTCACCAGCTGGCTGCCGTGCGAGCGCGTGGTGGTGACGATGTGCTTCCCAGCGGGGGACTCCTTCAGCTGGAACCCGAAGGCGCCCAGCCCCAGCACAGCCCAGATGGTCCTCCCCAACGCAGCATTGGGTCCCGCCTAGGAGACAGTAACAGAGCTCAGGACCGTGGCCGACTGCAGCATGCGCAGACTACTGTAATGCTCAGGACACAGCACTGAGCTTCGAGTAAGAGCCTGATCGTGTTCTAAAATACAGCATCACTGGCACAGAACCAGAGAACTTTTATCACAGGCGGGGATTACAATTTTTTTTTTTGAGTCAGGGTGTCATTCTGTAGCCCAGGCTGGCTTCAAACCTGCCATTCTCCAGCTTCAGCCTCCTCGGTGCTGGGACCACAGGCAAGTGCTGCCGCGCCTAGGCAGGAGTTTATGTCTCCTTAACGATTTCCAAGATGCTGAAGGGAACCTGTGCTCCCTCTGCAGAGTCCTTGGAAAGGAAACTTCAGGTACTGATTACTGTTTCTTTTGGAGCCAGCCAATGATCTGCTTGTGGTATCCAAGACAGCCATTTTCAAAGGTACCACAGCTCCCGGGGAACCAGAGGATGCAGGCTGATTCCTCCTTTCCTTATGCCTGCTTGTGTTGCTTTGGTGACAAGGCAGAGCCACAGAACAAGGCCAGTGGCACAGTGCAGTGAATAAGGGGTCAGGGTTAAAGTCTACTGACAGCTGGCTTCCCTTGTAACATATCACGATGACAGTGACCTGCAACCTGAGCCTGTTGCATCCCTTTGCAGAGCTCAAAGCACCTAGTCATGCAGCTTAACTGCACATGCTTCTTGGAGAGCTGTGGCCTGTGTTTCACAGATAGTAAAACTGAGGCACAGCAGAGACCCAGACTGTCAAGGTGGGGTTAACACAGTGCTTCATAGGCTGTTACCATGCGCACGAGACACAGCCCAGAGCGCTGTCTGATTCAGGCTCTACATGACCTCACCAAGCAGGTGCTGTTGTCTTAATTTTAAAGATGAGAAAATGAGATTTGGAATCACTGAATGATCTGACCCTGGATTCTACAAAGTTCACAGCCAAACCCAGCTCATCCTTACTCAAAACTTAAATCTTTTTTTTTTTTTAATGTATTTCGGAAAAGGGTCTCACTATGCAGCTTGGACTCGTAGTGATCCTCCTGTTTTCAGCCTCCCCAGCACTGGGATTATAGACCTGTACCACCATGCCTGGTCAGTGGCTGGCTTACCATACCTGGGGACAGGGCTGGTGCAGTATGTGGGGACAGGGGTTGAGCCCCAGTCCCTATGCTTGCCTAAGCAGGCGCTTGGTCCACTGAGCTATCTCACTGGCCCTGATCTTTTTCTTTTTGAGGCAAATCTCCCATGTCGCCCAGCCTTGGCTCAAATGGTCTTGCTGCTTCAGTGTCCTAGACAGCTGGGAGTGTAGGCATGCTCCCCTGTGCCTGGCAAGACACTCTTTTTTCTTTTCTTTTTTATAGTACTAGGGGATGAACCCAGGGCCTTTGTATAAGCCCTGGCCTTTTTAAATTTTTTATTTTAAGACATGGTCTCATTGGGCTGCCTAGACCACGCTTGCCCACGGGCTCCTGGCTCAGCCTCTCAGGATGCCCAAATCTGACCTGACTAGCCCAGCTGCCTGAGTGGCATCAGTGTTCAGGCATCATCTGTCAGGGGCTGCACCCGAGCAGCAGAGTGGAATGTGTCTACTTTCAGTTCATTCCAGGTGCAGGGGCCTCAAGGGGCGGCTTGGTGAGCACCTGGGAAGTAGCAGCAGCTTAGCCTGTGGAGCGTGGGGGCTCGAGCCTCACGGGGCCCCAAGCTGGGATGAGATGCTGTTCATGGGCCCCTGCATGTGGCCCTGTGTGACTCTGGGGCATGAAGCATGCAACAGCAAGGACACCCAACAGGCTGCAGACTGACCATGACCTCCACAGTGCCTGAGGAGGCCCCCAAAGCCAAGAGCTGGGAGCTGGCAGTCAGTGTGGGCCTCAGTGGCTTGGGGGTGACTCTGGGTGCCCCAGGCTTTGGGCTGATTGTGCAGCCTAACCCCAGGTTCCTGAGACAGCCAGCATCCTGCAGTACTTGAAAGAGGAATGCACCCGGGACAGGGGCACCAGTGTCCGGGTCCCCTGACATTCCTTCTGTTCATGGAGCGCAGCTGCCAGCTCCAGAGCTCGGGTCCATTTCCGAGGACCTCATTCCTTCAAAGGCTTTGTGCTCATTTTTCTTGTTATTGCACTTTAGTTTTTTTCAGACAGGGTCTCATTGTAGCCAAGGCTGGCCTAGAGCTAATGATCCTTCTGCCTAGCCTCCTGAGTGAAAGGGTTGCAGGATAATCTTTGGTGGCAATGAAGATGACTTTTCATCTTGTGGCTGAATTATTTAAGGTTCCTAATGGAAGCAAGACATGGTGGCCTGTGCCTGTAATCCCAGCAAATGGGAGGATGAAGCAGGAGGACCAAGAGTGTGAGACCAGCCTAGCCAACTTAGCAAGGCAGCCTGAAATAAAAAACTAGTCGGGGTGTGTGTGTGGGGGGGCACACCTCTAATTCCAGCACTCAGGAGGCTGAGGCAAGAGGATCACAAGTTTGAGGCCACACTGGGCCTTGAAATTAGCAAGATCCTATCTCAAAAAACCAAAACCAAACCAAACAAAACAAAAAGAGCCAGACGTGGACCGACCAGTCCTGGGTTGCTCCCACATAGGCCTCCCTCCGATGGCTAAGCCACAGCTCTGAGTGGTGGGGTGACGTACATTGTGTCCTTCCTCCATGTGCCCACCACCCTTGGGCCACTGGGTGCGAGACTGAGGCTGAACCTCAGTCTCATGGCTCAGTGGATCCGCCTGGAAGCACAGTGAAGTTTGGACTGACTGCACCCCAGTTGCCAGCACTCAGGCTGACCCAGCCAGCTTTCTACCTGAGAAGAGGACACGGCTCCTGGGCCGGGTGAGCACTAGAGACACACGCGAGTCCCTGGGCTTGGCCGTGCACACTGCTTCATGCCTGACACACTGTAGCCTACCAGGCAACTGCTAAAAGAAGCTGAAGCCAAAGCAGGAGAGAAGGAAAGAGAAAACACACGGCAGACAGAGGGGATGCAGACAGGGAGGGGGTGAAGGGACAGCGGGCCGGACCACTGGGGCCGTGCGGGGCCACACCAGCTCCCCTCCCCTCCGTGCAGCCAGGCCCTGGCCTCCTCACCTCTGCCTTCTCTCTTAGCTCCCTGAGTATCTGCCTTTGATCGTTCTGCGGAGAATGAACACAGTGTCTCTAATCTCCAAAAGAAAAGGAGAAAATGAGCAACAAGTCCTAGGTGGATGGTCCCATGTAATCAGAAGTGATCGCAGAGCCATGCTGTCCCATTCACAAGGGAACCCCAGGCTTCTGTCTGCCTGCAGAAATGCTGTGTGTATGCTAACACAGCCCGTGAGGATTAATGGACACCTATGTCATTCGCATGAGTCATTCGCGATAGTGCGCACCTGCTCTGCTAAGTCCTCAGACATACGTGACTTTAAGTACAGTTTATAATCATACAGACAGCAGGAAATACATATTCAAAGTGAAGATTCATCCTGTTCTTAAATGAGAAAGTCTACAAATATTAACCTCAGTACTACTTTGTTTCTCCAAAGTTCTATCAAGGTTACATTAAGATTATAGAGATACCTAAAGTCTTTCCTTTCAATAATTTTGTTTAAAATTATTTAATGGAGCCGACCATGGTGGCACACGCCTGTAATCCCAGCACTTGGGAGGCTGAGCTTGAACTTACAATCCTCTAGCCTCAGCCTCCAAGAACATGAGGATCAGGTGTGCACCACCATGCTCAACAATGAGAATCTTGCTTGTAAGGAAGACATCATCTTTGAAGAATAGAAAGTCAGAGCAGCTAAAGGAAACAGAAGCGACAGAGTGCACGGGCACAGTTATAATGGAGACTGTCATCTACCCTCTCAGCCGCATTACCTGAGAAGCCACATGGTTAAGAGTCCTATCTTGGTCGAAATGGTCCATTTCGGCT
>PVKA01011916.1:15728-59466 GCA_004027165.1 Ctenomys sociabilis
AAAAAAAAAAAAAAAAAAAAAAAAAAAAAAAAAAAAAAAAAAAAAAAAAAAAAAAAAAAAAAAAAAAAAGAAATGGTCCATTTCTTCATGTGCTTCCAAGAGCCACCTGTAAGCCAGGTGTCCCGACGAGCATACTGACCAAGAACCACAAGTAATTCCCACACTTGGGCACCTGTATCCTAAGTACATAAAAATTACAGTGCACAGAGTGTGTCTCTGTGCACACATGTTCCTATACAACATCCATATGCATCCACAGGCCTGGGCTCTGACTCCACAGTGGCAGGACCTGGGAATCTACACTGTGAGGAGCTTTGTAATCGAGCTAAGAACCACCGGGTTGAAAGCATCAGGAGTCACATAACACCACGATTATTGCTGCATTAAGATATGTTGTGTCACTCACAACAATACCTGGTAATTGTAATAAGGCTGGTTAATAATCCCTGCTATGGCCTTCCCTTCATAGGCAATTCCGATGAGAACAGTCACGTTGTCCAGGAGACCTACAAAGAAGAAATATCGATTGCAGATTTTTTTGTGGGCTAGGACTCTTCAACAGCACATCAACTGCCTCAAGTTAGTTTTGAAAGACAGGTAAGAAAGGAACCTGATGTGAATGTTTTTTGAGTGCATATTTCTGTCTGTCTGTCTGCTATCTATTTTTCTGGTGCTGGGAAGCCTTGACACTGAGCTACATCCTCAATCTTTTTAGTCTTTATTTTCAGACAGGCTCTTACTAAATCATTTATTTACCCAGGGTCATCCCTTCTTATAGTAAAATGTACAAATTATAAGGAGCTGCCCTGAGCCAAGAGGTGGAAATCAAAGCCTCTGGAGTGGGAGTCAAGACGCAAGTACGTGTCTATATCCTCTTAATACCCATTAAAGCCATCTGGAGCTTCCTTATTTATCAATAGATAAGTTTTTTTTTTTTTTTGAGGCAGGGTCTCACTATGTAGTGAGAGGCAGGCTGGCCTCGATCTCACTGTGCAGCCCATGCTGGCCTCAAACTCTCTGGGATCCGCCTGCCTCAGTCTCCTGAGTGCTGGGATTACAGGTGTGCGCCATCACACCTGGCTTCCCTGCCTCCATAGTCATGGATGTGAGGTAGGCAACAGCTGCCACATCCTAGGAGGAGGCATAAACCACAGTGCTAGCTTTGCAAAGAACACAGCAACCACCAGATGTGGACATCAAGGCACCCAGGCCAGGCTTCCTACTGAGAAACAGGAACACAACAGCCTTACCTTCCGTGTACTCCTTGGTGCCGTCCAGAGGGTCAACCCAAACCACAAGCTACAAAACAAAAATTTTACAAAAGGAGATCAATGTATAAAGTTACACAAAGCCGGGCACAGTGGCACAGGCCTGTAATCCCAGCACTCGGGAGGCTGAGGCAGGAGGATTGTTGAGTTCAAGACCAGCCTGAGCTACAAAGTGAGTTTAAGGCCAGCCTGAACTGCATAGTGAGACCCTGTCTCAAAAAGGCAAAAAAAAAAAAAAAAAAAAAAAAGTTACACAAGATCCCACCCATTTTAGATAGGTACAGACTTGTCCTAGACGTGAGATGAGGACACAAAGGGGAAGAGCGTGTGCTTACAGCTGCTCCTTACCTATCAGTACTGATTTTTTTTAAAAGTCTGATTTCCTTCAGGGCATAGTTCAGATGAGCCAACAAAAACAAAGGATCTGTAAAACTAACAACAGTTTAAGAACCAAGTTCCTTCTCAGGGCTTTCAGGGTCATGTAGGACTCTGCCAAAAACTGCCAGAATCCCAACCTGATGTGACTCTTTGACAAGCACGTCTGTCTGTCTGTAGTCTCTCTCTCTATCTATCTATCTGGTTCTGGGAAGCCTTTGCAATGACCTATACCTCTAGTCTTTATATTCTTTATTTTCAGGTAAGAGTCTTGCTAAATTTTTAAATTACCCAGGCTAGCCTGGAACTTGGAACCCTCCTGCCTCAGCATCTCAGGGTCCTGGGATTACAGGGATGCACCCACCATCTCAGGCGACAGCACATTTCTGATGGACAATACCATGCATCCTTCTTTACATCCCTCACACCACAGCACAAAGTGCCTTACCCACAGCAGTGTGTGTTAAATGACTTTTTTTCTTTTTGCGGTACTAGGGATTGAACTCAGGACCCTGTGCTTGCCAGGCAAGCACTTATTCTACTGAGCTATCTCCCCAGGCCCTTAAATGACTTATGGATAGAAGAATGTAGAAGAATGACTAAGCCTGAAGCCACAGATTAATTTACACTGCACAACCATAATAAGTGAGCTGAGGTACCCAGCCCCTTAAAAACCTCCGAGAGTACCTGCTTCATATCATTCCAGCCCCAATTGCCAATGATAAAATGTTTTTTGCGGAAGGGGGGTAGAACCCAGGTCTCACACACACAAGGCAAATACTTTACCCTGAATCACCACCTTGTGCTTTTTTATATTTATTTATTTGTTTGTTTGTTTAATGGTACTGGGGATTGAACTCAAGACCCTGCACTTGCTAGGCAAGTGTTTATTTACTGAGCTATCTCTTCAGCCCCTCTTTTTTTTTTTTTGGGTGAGACAGCATCTCACCAAGTTTCTGAGGCTGGCCTCAAACATGATCTTCCTGCTTCAGCCTCCTGAATATCTTGAGTTATCATGCTCAACTCAATGAAATCTTTTACCACCACATCTACTATACAAAAGAATATGACTTTTGCTGGGGAGATAGCTCAGTGGTCTAAATGCCTGCCTGGCAAGCCAAAGGGCCCAAGTTTGATTCCCTGTGCTGCATGCCATGATGGCCCCAGAACCCTGGGCACGCCATGCCCGCCCTGAAACTGGGCATAGTAGCGCCTGCCTGTAATCCCAGTGCTGGGGAGGCTCTGACAGGAACACTATGAGTCTGAGCTGCATAGCAAGACCCTGTATCAAAAAAAAAAAAAGGCTTTCTTCCTAAAAGTATTTTTAATAATGCTTTCAGGGTACAAAGAAAGGAGACCTATTAGATGAAAAGTGGGACTGCAAATCAATAGACAGATGTCCCACATGGCCAAAGGCTAATTCTTCAATGGCTCTGAAAGATTTCGGGTTCCTGGCCAGGTGTGGTGATGCACACCTATAATCCCAGCCCTCAGGAGGCTGAGGCAGGAGGATCGTTATAAATTTGAGGGCACACAGTGAGTGCAAGACCAGCCTGAACCACACATTGAGACCAAGTCTCCAAAATATAATTACTGACTTTTTTTTTTTTTTTTTGGTCTTTTTAAGGCAGGATCTTGCTGTGCAGTTCAGGTTGGCCTTGAGCTTACTTTGTAGCCAAGGCTAGTCTGGTCTCAAATTCGCAACGAGGCCTACCTCAGCCTCAAGAGTGCTGTGACTACAGGCTGCAGCACCTTACCCAGCTTAATCACTGACTCTTCATGGATTCTGCTACAGCAAGAAGCAGGGGTTAGTGGAGCGCGAAGTTGGAAGCTGGCCCTTACGTCCTCCTCCTTAATGGTGCGGTACTGTGCTGGACACGGCTTCTGCAGGATCTCCTCCCACTGGCCGTCCTCGATGAGCTCCTGGTCCACGTCCTCTGGAGGCAGGTCCTGTGCCAGAGGTAAGGGCAGCAGGCACAGTCACTAAGCCACAGAGGGTCTGCCGAGCAGCCTGTATAGCGCGGCATGAACAAGGCGGCAGTCACGCCCTGCCAGTCCTTCTCTTTACCACGCATGTGCCGATCTTTCCAGCGATCCCAAGAAAAGCACAAAGACCTCTATACACAATTCATTAAAATTGGCCGCCACCTTGTCCCAGGATCAACGTCCTGAACAGGGTTTAGAAAGAAAAGATCTTTTGTTTCTAAACTTCAAGAAACATACCCAAAAAGACAAAAAAGAAGGCAAACGTTATTTTACTCTCCGAAGAGAGATCTAAGGACCAGGTGTAGTGGCACACTTCTATCATCCCAGCACTTGGGAGGCTGAGGCAGGAGGATCACCATGAGTTTGAGGCCAGTATGGGCTATGTGAGACTGTGTTTCAAAAAACCAACCTCATCATTCAGAGAGAGAGAGAGAGAGACAGTCTTCCGATACATAGGCAGGTAATCCTCCTTTTAGACACAAACAACAAAGCCCATTCTCTTCCAACTTCCTACCCCTCTGCGCATCTTTCTCATTTTACTTTGTGGTGCTGGTATGGAACCCAGTGCACTGTGCTTGCACTTGCTAAGCAGACCCATTACCACGGAGACACATCACTTGCCCTGAACTCTGCCCCTGGCTTTGTGGCACTGGGGCTAAATCCAGGTCTGGGTCTACCCCATCCCAATTGAGCTGCAGGGCCAGCCCATGGCAAAGACTGTAACTGCAACAGAGCCACTCAGCAGAAGGCATCAGGACACTGACCTAGAAGGGACCAGAACACTCCCCAGGAGGTGTCCCCTCTAAGGAATATGGCTCCACTTCTATGCTGGGAAGCTGGGTCCAAGAGCTGAACTGTGACAGTGCCAGCACCATGGTGCCAGTTACGAAGCCGGAAGTCAGATGAGTAAAAGTAACCTTGTGCCCCTCACACATACCTCCTCTCCGATGACGGTCAGCTTGGGGAACTTCTGCACCAGGGAAGAGCAGATGCTCATCTGCACCAGCCGGTCGGCTTTGGTCTGCAGGTCCATGGCGCAGGTCTACAGCAAAGGGGACAGAGCTCATTGAATGGAGAGAAATCCTCCCTCTAAACACACAGGCATCCGAGCAGCGCACATCCCACCAGAGCCCAATGCACAGCCAGCCAGCAAGCCTCCGGCTTTTCTTTCTGTGGATCTACTGTGCTTACAGTGTGGAAGGGTGTTTTGTCTAGCACCTGTCAGCTAAGAGCTCTATTCTGGACTGTACCCTGCCCCAGTGCAGCTAACATTTGGAAAAGTGCTTTATTTATGCATTTATTTTTGGAAAAATGCTTTCAAATTATGTAGAATATTTTCTTCCTTGGTTAAAAATGTCATTCATAAGATCACTCAGATGGGACCAAAAGACAGTGGTGGCACCGGGCAGTGGGGGGAGAAGAAAGAATCAAGAGGCGGAGACAGGCACCAGCTCCCCAGGAGGCGTGTGACTGCTGCACACTGTACACACGTGCACTGACAACAATAAGGTTTAAAAATTAAAAGGCTGGTTGAAAAATAGGCATTTAAAACATTTTAGCTTTAATTTTTAGGAGCAGCCAGGTTTGTATTACATAAGGATTGCATTCCCTGTGGGCCACTTGGGCATATCAGACCCCAACTCCCTCCCATCAGAGAAAGACCCACCTCCCTACTAGTCTTTCTCATTCTATTCTTTATTTATCTTTTGGGTTTTTTGTACCAGACATTACAGTTGGAGCCCAGCAGGGCAAGTGAGTCACACAGGGAAAACCCGTCTTAACCATTTTTTCCAGGCTGGGCTGTGGCTCCACAGTAGAGCTCATCTTGCATGCACAAGGCCCTCAGTTTGATACCCAGGACCACAAAAAAAATATATGCATGGTGGTGCGCACCTGTAACCCCAGCAGCAGGCCGGAAGCTGAGGCAGGAGGACTACAGTGAGTTGAAGGCCAGCCTGAACTACAAGCGAGAGCCTGTGTCAAAAGGGCAAGTACATTAGTTTTCAACTTCTATCTCTCTACCACAGTTCATCCTTTTTGTTTCCCCCGGGTCCCTGTCAGCAGCAAAGGCTAATTTCACTCTCTGTGGACAGCTGGCACGTGGCACAGCACATGTCGGGCCTCCTCCTTCCCCTCGCCAACCAGCCCCCTTTGGGGCGAGCCCCAGAGTTGTTTAAGTCCTGATAAGGTCACTGCCGTAAGGACGGCCTGGAAGAGCAAGGACCTGGCGCACAAGGGCTCAGAGTGCTGTCAGGGACAATGGCGCCCAGGTGCACTCCAGTGCCATGGCTGCGGCCCCCTACCTTCTCCACGATGCCCAGGTCTCCCTCAGCCATCACACGTCTGACGATCACCCCGGCCTTCTGTGCAATGGCGTAGGCTGAGGCCACCAAGCGCATCAGCACTGTGGGGCCCGAGGCCATGGTGGGCTGCAAGGAGAGAGGACAGAAATGTGGCTGCAGGGCCAGCCGCCGGGCTGCTTCTTTCCCCCTACCTGCGAGCTGCAGGGACCTCTGATAAGCACCATCAAACATCTCATTGCCTCTGACCATTTCACAGCATGGGGGAAACTGGCCCAGCTGCTCAGCATGAGAAAGCCATGTGTGTGAGGCGTGCCACATGTGAAGGCCCAGAAGATGCCTCTGGGATGCTCAGGGTACGTGTCAGGGACAGTGGTGCCCAGTTCTGGTGCAAACCACGTAACCCAACAAACGTACTATACAGCTGCTGCGGGCCAGGAGGTATGGGGGACACCTGTAATCCAAGTGCTCGGGAGGCTGAGGCAGGAGGGTAGCGAGGTCAAGCCCAGCCTGGACAACTCAGGGAGACTGTATCTGAAAATAAAAATTTTTTAAAACAGCTGGGAACGAGTGCTTGTGTAGCATGTGTAAGGTCTCAGGTGTGTTCCCAACTCTGCAAAAACAACCAGATATGGGGACCACAGGGATTAATGCACACGTGGGCATGGCTCAGGGACACAGCCAGCCCATCATGTGCGAGGTCCTGCCTTCCATCCCAGCCCACCTCAGAGGGGGTGGCACTGCCCGTGAGTACAACTGCCTTCTAAAAACCAGTATTGAATATGCTTTTAGAGCCTTAATAGCTCTCACCTGTTTTATTTTTCCCATCTCCAAAGTAGACAAACACCAAGAAACAACCCGAGGAAGTGAAGGCCATCTGAAGAGATGGGACGTGGGGGACAGCCTCCTGTCACCCCACACAGATTCTAAAGATGGACATGGCCCTCCACAGCGGGGTCTGTCTGTAAACTGGGCACTTGGGAGGCTGAGGCAGGAGCACTGCCATGAGGCCAGGCTGCTAAACAGCAAGACCCTATTTCCACAAAAGATGGAAACAAAATTGATATATGGCATTGAATACCATACTTTGGACATACTTTAGGTGTCTGGAATTACGATTAATACAAAATGGGTTTCTATGGGGTATTTTGATTGTTTTATAATAGAATTTTTTTGGCATATTAGGTGTTAGAGGTGAAATAAATGTGTTAGTTATGATCATTACTAATTCAGGATCACTGCAAATAGAAATTTAACCAATACTTCCTGGGCCTTATCTCTACTCCTGTGTATCCGTGGCCAGCCAGATGTCTGACTGGCTCAAGCTTGGCTTCAGGCAGCCACAGTGCCACACCTCAGTGTCCACGTGGGACATCAGTGTGCTGCCATGCACAGTATGACCCCACTCTCGGGTGACTTCCTTTGATAAAGCGGTCAGGAGGGTGTGGCCTTCAGCCACACCCATGTGCTGTGGCTGCTATGCGGCACACAACTCTTAAGGTTTTCCGCGTCTTCCTCTTTCCTCACAAACTGTCCCCTGTATTCATTAAGCACCACAGAAAGCTGCCGTCCATTTACAGGAAATGATGGAAAACAGAGAAGAATGGAAAATACGGTCTAACACCAGGAGAGCAGGGACTTCAACAAATCCCGTGCATCACTCAAGGTGGGGGTGGGAGCTCCCTGCTGTCTTCCCTGCAGGACTCGCTTCACAGTCCACCTCAAGCAGTGATTACTTGTCCCAGGCCCCAGGCCGATGCTTTTCTTACATGTTTTTAAACAAACAGACTCACTTCTTGTTCTTGCAAAAGGAAAATGACTTAACTACAGCCTCAAAGCCTGGTCCCAGCAAAACGTGTTCCTGCAGCCTTCAGTCCGGTACCACCCAGGGCACAGAGAAGAACCACTGTCTACGGAGCCAGGCGGAGCCAGCACAGGCTCAGGCGGTTCGAATCACACCGGTTAGAGTGGGGGTCACCCTTGCGCAGCACCCTCAGGTGTGCAATGAAATAGCAGCTGAAATCCTCCTGGCTTGAGCTCAAAGACCTTCGGCTCTGTGTGCTGGAACTCGGCTGCCTCCTGGCATCGGACTGGCGCGCTGCAGAACAAGCAGCACAAACGCGCAACGTGTGGAAGCACTGTGTCCACAGGTGAGCACCACCCCACGCTGGTGCTTATTTCTGGCCCTCCAGCAAGGGCATGGGATGGTGCTAAGGTTAAAGCTCCCATAGTTTCTGCAAGCATCCTTGACTTAAGGGTGTATGAGGCCGACCACCGACCATAACTTCTATGCCCTGCATCACACACAGGTTCCTTTTCATACCTGCTGGGTGTTAGGCTTAAGTAAATGTGATAGAGGTTGCACAGCCCCAGGCAGAGCTGTGCCCCCAGCCACTTCCCCAGCCCAGCTGCATCCCTCTTAAGGCAACCAACCTAACCCCTGTCCTTTCAGGAAATATTTGAGACATAGTCGTGCTGCGTAATTGAGACTGTTCTTGAATGAATCCACAGTGTAACTTAGCCTTGGCCTCCAGGATGCAGCACCACCATGCTTGGCTAGCATCTGAGAAACCTTAGCAGGGCTGAAAATGTAGCCCTGTGGCAGGGCTCTCTTAGCACACTAAAGGGCTGGGTCTGACCCCCAGCACTTCACAAAGCAAAACAAAATAAAGGAAAAGAAACTAAAACACAAAGTACAATTACCAACAAGCTAATTCAGAAGGGTAAAAAAAAAAAAAAAAAAACAGGACTCAAACAAGCAGCTTCTTCTCACTGCCTGGGCTGGGTATCTTTAGTCCAATATAAAGGTGGCCCTAGGGGCCGGATCAGCATCTAAAGTGACCCAACTCCTCCGAAGCGAAATGCTAAAATCATTTTCCGCTGGGAACCTCGCCCAAGGGGGCTGAAGTTCAAAGTCATCTGGAAAATGAAAATGGGAGCCTGGCTGCAAATTCTAAAGAAGGGCGAGCCTCCACCCCCCCCATCAGAGTGCAGCATGAGTGCACAGCCAAGCAGAGTCAATAAACCAGAGATAAATCCAAATAAATACGCTACGGGTATACTTAAAAACCAAAGAGGAAAGTCAACCGCGGGGCAACGGCAGGCCCCAGGTTAACTTGTTTTAAAAAATTGGGTTTTTTTTTTTTTTTTTTTTTTTTTTTTTTGGTATTCTTTACATAAAAATACACTCTGGAAAAAAAAAAATTCTGGCAGGGGGTGCTGGCGCAGGCCAATAATCTCAGCACTCGGAGGCTGAGGGAGGAGGATTACTAAAAGTTCGAGACCAGCCTGGGCCACAATGTGAGTTCAAGACCAGCCTGAGTTGCATAGCAAGACCTTGTCTCAAAAGGCCAAAAATAAAATAAAATAGAAATACACTTTGGGTCAGTAACTAGTTTTTAATAATAGTCCAAAAATGAAAAAGAAAAAGAATAATACAGAAGTGTTTTATAAACTTGTGAAGGCCTCGGAAACATACAACCAAAACTTCATAAAATACACTATATGGATGAATTTGTACAAAATTAGAATTTTGATGTGGCCAAAATACCCCAGAGTTAACAGATAATTGACCAAAGAGAAAAAAATCTGTGCCACACAATAGACACGTGCTCGGTCAGTAGCCAAAGATGAATAATCCAGGGGAGAACGGACCGCGGAAGCAACGCGACTCTTAAAAAACACACAAACGGCTCAACTTCACTGATTATGAAAGGAACACAGGTAAGCCAGTTGAAGCGCCTGCAGCCGCGTTGGAGCGGCGCGTACGGCCCGCCCGGTTCCCCGGGGGCGGGGAACTCGACGCTGAGGACCCCACCCCTCCCGCCCCGGAGGAAACTTCTCCAGCGAGAGCCGGAGTCAAGCAAAGCAGCGGAGCCGCAGCTCAGCAAGCCTGCCCGCGGACAGGTACAAATGGCAGACGGAAGTATCTGCTATCGTGAAATTCAGGGTTATGTGGTGGAAGGTCTACGCCTGGATGCATGGAGAAGGCCAACGTCGATCTAGAAAACGACCCCGGAGCAGGGCAATGAAAGCACGGGTGAACAGAACGTTCCCACTGGCCCGGAGCGGGGGCGCAGCCGTAAGCTCAGCACCGGGGGTGAGACCGGAGGGTCGCCGCGAGTTTGAGGCCGCCCTAGGCTGCGCCGTTCTTTCAAATCCCCCAAATTAAAAAAAAAAATGTTGGCAGCAAGCCTGTAACGGAGATTCCTGGAGAGGCAGCATGATTCTAGTAAACTTTCTTTTTTTAAAACACGAATCCTTTAAATCTCTTATTATCTGTGCAAAAGGAAGGTGGAGTTAAGGAAACTAGAAATCAGTTGCGTCCGGGGCCCCGCCCTCCCTGGCGGAGGAAAAACTTACTGTTGGCCAAAGCTGCGACAACGACCGAGAAAAGACCCTGGAGCAGCCCCAGAAAGCCGCGCGCTCGAGCTGCAGGTCCCTCGCGGCACTCACTACGGCGCTCCGGAGTCCGGAGGTCGCCCGCGAACCCGGCTACTGAGCATGCGCGACAGCCGCGCAGGCGCACAACAGCTCCTCGCCGCTGCGCGCCCCGACTCCAGCGGCGCGGCGCGCTGTTTTCCGCGTCCCGCTGCGAGGCTGATGGCGGCTTCCGAGCCTCGCGCGGTGGCCGCACCTGGGACCCTCCACCCCGCCGCCGCCGCGGAGCCCGCGGGTTCCGAGCAGCCGCACGGTGTAGGCAGACCCTGTCATTATATGAAATAAGGGTTGCGTCCCTAGCTGTCATTTTTCACTTGTACATCGAAGGGGAATATGAAGATTTATGAATGATCATTATAAACAGCATTGGAGAAAAAAATAAGAAAACTGGCCGTGGTGCATGCCAATCATCCCAGACCTCAGGAGGCCGAGGCAGGAGGATCACTCCAAAAAATAACTTCAAATTGGTGGACTTCACTAGAAGTCATGTGAGAAAAACAGTGCATGTTTTGTACTATGGTCAGAGGCCCTCAAACTTCATAGTTTGTGTTGTAATGTGTTATTTTAGCTGATTATGCTTATCGATCCTAAAATTGGACCTTTTTTTTTTTTTTTTTAAAGACAGGGTATTGCTATGCAGTTCAGACTGGCGGTGAGCTCACTTTGTAGCCTAGGCTGGTATTGAACTCTCAGCTATCCTCCTGCTTCAGCCTCCCCAGTGTTGGGATTACAAGCATGCACCACCATCCCCAGCAATGTATTTTTTTGTTTTAATGTGATGCAGGTGTTTTCTTCCAGGGTAGGGAGGGGGAGATGACACTGTTGCAGAAAAATCAGTATCAATCCAAACACACCTAGGCACTAGAAGGCAATTTTTATTACAATAGTGGGCTGGGGAACCCAGAGATTCGAATCACCAGCCTAGAGGGAGATTTGAGTTCAGTTTAAATATAGTTTGAAAGCAGGAAATACAAAGCTGATAGCAGATTATTACATAATTGGTTACATGGACTGCAAGAATTGTGCCATGTCTGATCAGGCTGGTTTGCACAGGAACATTCTGGGAGGGATGGGTCTGACAAGAGTGGGTTGAGCAGAAGTGTCCTTGACTGGCCTGGTGTTCCCCAAACGCGACGGCCTTGAAGACCTGAAGCAAGCTGAAATCACTCTGTATTTTTAAAACAAGTTGGTGTGACCCACACGTTGTAAAGGGAGCTCTGGACCTAGACAGTCAGGGCCAGTAGCTACAGGACGGGCAGCATGAGCACAGTCGCAGGCTACGAGCTGAGTTCTCTTCTTATAATGTGCCTACAAGCCTGCTGGTTAGGAACGGCATTGGACGTAAGCATCTGGCTTTGAGTCCTACTCTGTTCCTTCTCAGCTGTGTGATCTTCACAAGTTATGTAACTGTGTGTGCCTTGATTTTATCTTTAAAATGGGAATACTTGCTGGCTGTCACGATGCATAGCACTTGGAAGGCAGAGGTAGGAGGATCACAGGATACTGAGAGCCTCTCCGGAGAGATAGCTCAATTGAATAAGCACTTGCCTGGCAAGTGCAAGGGCCTGAGTTCAATCCCTACTCAAAAAAAAAAAAAAAAAAAAAAAAAAACCTAAAGGAAAATCCTTCTGACGCTTCCCTCACAGTGCTGTCTTACTGTGTTGTGTCTGACCTCACCCAGCTTGTAAGCTTCATGTGTTAATAGAAGTACAGAGTCGAGTGTTGCCTGGTACTGATGGAGAGACTGATCAACTACTTCCTGTTGCCTTCTTGCTCTCTGGCATCTTTTTTGTGTGTGTGTCTGTGTTTCTCTCACTTTTGTAGAAATCTATTCATTTCCAAATGAAATTGGTGATATACATCTGTGATTTCAGCACTAGGAAAGCCAAGGCAGGAAGATTGCAAGCTTGATGCCAATCTGGGCCATTGCTTCAAAAAAAATAATAAATCTGTCAGTGTAGGAGACACTTCCTGGTCCTCGTCTCAGTCCAAGAAACCAATATTTGTAATCCCAAAGTTACATTATTGGAATCCCATCAAGTTGATTCCAATCTATCACTTTCCATGCAGCCCACAGCGAAAATGAAGACACTAAATTGTATTTTTAATCATTGGAGAGTCGAGGGGCTCTAAGTCCTGCCATGACATGGCTTTCTGGAACCAAGAGAGTGACCCAGGGCCTCACCCGGTTTTTATTCAGTGAGGGAGTGGCTTGAGGATTGACTGAGAATTGTGGGAAGTAGGTGACTACTGTGAGCTGAGCTAGGTGGGTGGCCTACATTTACCTCTGCCATATGCAGAGAGGGTCTGCAGAGAGAGTAATCTGCATTGTATAGTATTTAATGTTTTGGGAAGTCTAGGGCTTCAGCTTTGAGGTAGTCTTTCAAGTCCCAGGAAATCATAGCCTCTGTCTCGAGGCTGGATCCCAGCTGGCAGTGCGGAGCATTAGCTCTACCATCCTGTCTCCACCCGGCTCACGTTAAGGAGCAGCAGGCTTACCAGGGAAACACGCATGCCACCTTCAAAGACTATTACCAGCACCTCAGCTAGACCAATACACATTGCTTAAGGCCAATTGAAGGATAAACAGAAGTCCTAGCCAGCTCTGCACATAACAATATGAGGAAATAGGATCAGACTCAGTCAAAATGGAGACAGTCACTTTTCTTTCAAGGAGAGCTGCACAGGTGGTCCCCCACATGTCAGTGTTTTTGTTTGTGCATGGCAAGGCTGTGGGTGTTGTGTTTTGTGATGAGGAAGGCTGTTCCCAAGGGGCTCACTTTGCCACAAGATGGTAACAGTTGTGACCTGTATTTCAATGAGAGCTCAGTCACTAGCCTGACATACTCCATTTCTTCTGGGTCTAACCTCCATTTGCTGCCTTAACTTTTTTCTCCCGCATCTGAGTTGCTCTCTTCTGAAGGCACCTGGATTCAGAGATCAGTAGCTCTGATGGATAGAGACCCTTATGACTCAGGACCAGATCTCCTCAATGAACAGAGAGCTGCAGAACAGGTGACCCGTGATGGCCCTGACCCAAGCAGGAGCAGTTACCCCTGTAGGGACAAGGGTGTCCCCTTGGACAGGAGCCATCAGGTCAGGACAGGTGTGGGCCTGTGCCCCTAAGGAACGGCAAGTTTTGAAACATCTCACAGAGCCAGCCTGAGGTTCCCTGGTTATGCTGGGTCACCTGTGCTGCCACCCTGCACCCTCAGCTGTGTGCCCAACCCTGTCTTTGCACTTCTTCCCATCAAATCTCATCTCTGTCAGCCCTTACAGGCAAGGTTTGGGCCTCCACTGTCCTTCCAGGTGTGGCCTTGCTGACCAAAGCACTTCCCAGCACTGGGGACAGCGCCCAGCCTGTCACCCCAAGTGCTGGTCACAGCAGGAAATGGACCAGCAAAGAGAGCTGGGCCTGTGGGACAGTTCAGTGGAGGCTGCTGTGCACATTACACTATTCCACAGGCTTGGGGTGAACAGGGAGTCAAAGAACCGTCAGAGACACAAAAGGTAGCCGTGGGGTATCATTAAGGTCATGGGGGCAGTGGATTTGCCCTGAGCTCCAGCTGGCTGTTGACCTGTAATCAGTGCAGAGAGTTGTGCTAGCTGTATATGTTTCAAAGCTCAAAGACTTAGCACGAGGAGACGTTAAGACACTTTGGCAATTTTTACTGATTACATACTGAATGTATTTATTGTATTAAATAACCTTTCCTCTCCAATACGGAGATTGAACCCCTAGGCCTTCACACTGAGCTACACTGCAGCCCCTTCGTTTGTGCCTACCTTTTATTTTGAAATAGATCCCTCTCAGATGCTGTCCCCACAAGCCTCAAGCTGTTAAGAGGTGTGGCTTTTTCAGACTTTGAGGAATCTAGACTGTGATGCTGGCATTAAGCGTGTGATTGGGCCAGGGAGATTGCTCAGTAGAATAAGCGCTTGCCTGGCAAACACAGGATGCTGAGCTCAATCCCTGCTACCACAAAAACAGACAAATCAAATTAGGCGTGTGATTACTAAATCAGCCCGTTGACTGGTTTGGGACTGTCCTAACCCTGGTAGCCTGGATACAATATATGGGGCACAAAGCGGCTTGTCTTTTCCTTGGTTTCCTATGGACTCTTTCTCCTTTGTGAATCCTGTCTGCCAAGTCACTCAGCCTAGGAACCAACCCATTATGGTCTGATACATGTACAAGTTGGGAGTTAACTTTCCTTCCTTCAATTGTACGTGTCGGGTATTTTGTCACAGTAACAAAAAAAGCAATTGAGACAGACTCTAAATTGCTAAGTCACAGTGCTGAAATTTGCGATGCTCTTGCTTCAGCTTCTCGCTACGACTGCCCGCGCGGGCACGCAGAGGAACAAATCACAAAACATGGGCAATCCCTAAGCCATAGCAAATACCCAGAAGCACGCCGAAATATACCCAGAAACCCGTGCGTCGCCACGCCCCTTCCGGTGTTCTGCGCACGCGCACTCTCACACACCTTTGGCACTTCGGGGGTCTCGGAGCAGCGGCGTCAGCGCATGCGCATTGCTGCTTGTCACCAAAGTTTCTCAGCTTCTTGCTAGTTCGGGTGCGTGCGGCGAAGGCCGCCTGCGTGTTGAGGGGCGCCATGCGCTGGGGGCTGCGCGCTCGCCGGCCGGGGGCGGCGGTTCTGGCCGCGGCCCGCAGTCGCTGGGGTCCCGCCTGCTCCCCATGTCGCCCGGGACTGCTGGGCGCCGCCGCGAGCCTTCCGGTGCGGGCAGCCTCGGGGGCCGGAGACCCAGCGGCCAGCCCGGACCGCGGCCGGTACCGTGACACCGTGCTGCTGCCGCGCACCGCCTTCCCCATGCGGCTGCCGGGCCGCCTGCAGCCGGACACGGAGCTGGAGATCCAGCAGGTACGGCGGGGCGACGGGGCGCCCGGGACGATAGCCGGGAGCCCGCGCGTCCTCGGCGTCGGGCCTGCCCGGCTTCCTCTCCGGGGGCCCGGGAGGACGCAGGGTGACCGGAATCACCGGGCGGAGGAGGCGGGGCCGCGCCGAGACCTGACGGATTCGGGGGCGCGGGGTCAGGTGCGCGAGAGGCCGAGGAGGGGTGGGTGTGGCGGGAGAGTGCCGGGCGGTCCGCCACCCTCCGGAGGCTGCGCTGCAGTCCCCGCGAAGTTTTTTATTTATTTGTTTTAAAGAGAACCACGGTCTTTTATTCAAACCCATGGAGGCTGTAACGTGGTTGTCCTACTTACTACACTTAAACAATCATAATTCAGACACATTTCAACTCTGGACCATGGCCGTGGCCAAGAGTTTAAGGAAGAGAGGACAAACGACCTTCCAGTGTCAAGGGAGGGGACTTGCAAGATGAATCTCCAGAGCTGGGATTTTGCTCACGGCCTGTGCTGGTGAGCAGCGTTTTAGTCTCGGAATCAACCTTCTCATCACTTTAATCTGTGTTAGGTATAATTTTTTTTTTTTTTTTTTTTTTTTTTTTTTGGTCTTTTTGAGACAGGGTCTCACTATGTTCAGGCTGGCCTTAAGCTCATTTTGTAGCTCAGGCTGGTCTCGAACTCAATCCTCCTGCCTCAGCCTCCCGAGTGCTGGGATTACAGGCATGCGCCACCACACCCAGCAAATTTTCTGTTTTTGATGTATCTTCTGAGGCAGGCTCTCTTTGTACAGGCCTTCATTCCTCCTGCCTCAACCCCCCCCACCCCCCCAGTTCTGCCCCTGTCTGTTAGTAATACTGAAAAGTTTTAAGAGGAGAATACTTATCTTCACTGTTTATATTTCAGAGACCAATCAATAGATTAGGTTGTTTTTTTTTTGTCTTTTTGAGACAGGGTCTCACTATGCAGTTCAGGCTGGCCTTAAACTCACTTTGTAGCTCAGGCTGGTCTTGAACTCACAACAATCCTCCTGCCTCAGCCTCCCGAGTGCTGGGATTATAAGCATGCGCCACCACGCCCGGCTCAATCAATAGATTAGGATGGGCTAAGAATACACAAGTGTTGGGTGTTTCTTATAAGATTTTACAGTATGTATTGATATGATGTTGTTCTTTTTAACCAGAAATGTGGGTTTTCAGAACTTTATTCATGGCAAAGAGAAAGAAAAGCAAAGACAGAATTTTGTCTGCATGATGGACCTCCCTATGCAAATGGTGACCCTCACATTGGACATGCTTTAAATAAGGTAATTGGAAGCCATGCTATCAGAAGGGAGAAAATGTTTGCATGAATGCCTTGTAAGAAGTGTGATAATAATGTAAATTTACACATAGAAGCTTTTTATTAGAAGAGCCAGCTGTTTATTTAAAGAATACTAACTGGCCCTGTTTTGATCCTGCATTGTGTGTGATCATACTAGGTACTCTCAGTGAGGTTGTAAGTAAGTCCTGGTAATGACGTAGTCTACAACCTTGAAGGAGAGCAGTAGATGTCTTGCCACCTCTGTATTTACACACAGGCTTCTGAGATGTGTGCTTTAAGATAATTGCTGTCACCTCAGGGGGCAAAGGAAATAAAACCGAACACTCATTGCTGTTAGGTCTTTTCCGCCATCTTAAATTACATACAGCTTCTCTTTTCTGTTTCTAGAACTTCTTAGCTGTTTGTTTAAGACACTTTAATTTGAGAAAAATTGTCTTTTAAATATATCTAACTAAGATCATATTTTATATAAGGCTCTTTTGCCATCCCCCCCTTTTCTGAGGGGGTTGTTCTAGGGTTTGAACCCAGGGCCTTGCAACTACTGGACAACCACTGTTCTGAAGGGTTACCTCCCAGCCTTTTTTGTATTTTCTTTGAGAGCGGGTCTTGCTATGTGGTTTAGTCTATGGTGAACTCACTACATAGCCCAGGCTGGTCTTGACCTTGTGGTACTCCTCCTGCCTTAGCCTCCAGAATGCTGGGATTCCAGGCATGCACCACCACACTCGACTCCCTTCAGTTCTTCGCTAAGAGGTTTGGAAAGTGCAATTTTAGAAAGGGACAAGGAGCAAAGGGATGTGCCATATTTTTTCTACCTTTGACACTGGGGAGGGGGAAATTGCTGTGGGACTATTGATCCAGGACTGTCCTCTTGGGAAGAAGGCGCGGGAGTGGAGCCCCAACTGTCAGGTGCCTTTGGGCTTCCTCCTGTCCAGGCAGTGCTGTGCTTTGGCCTCTAGCATTCAAACAGGAGCTGTGTTCAACAGGGGCTCCTGTGTGAGAGCCCCTGCGCTCTGCTTCTGAGTGTGCTCTGTATTCTGCAGTCATTCTGTGGCACTTCATAGCCAAATATGAACGGAGATAACACAAGAGTTAATTTTGCTGTGTGTGTTTTTCACTTTGAAATCTTGTTTGACTGTTTTTGAGGTGAAGTTAATAGCATTAAAAAAATCCAGATATCTGTTACTTCTGTTTCAGCACATGGATTGGTATGTTTAATAGATTATTTTACAGAATATTTTTAAAACTAGGCTTTCTCAGTATTTTCATTACATTGGACTGGTGTTACATGAAGACTTATAAATGGTGGGCCACACGCTTCCTATTTGAACAATTATCATTTCGCCTTTGCAGATTTTGAAAGACATAGCCAATCGATACCACATGATGCGAGGCTCCAAAATCCACTTTGTGCCTGGCTGGGATTGTCACGGGCTGCCCATTGAGGTGAAAGTATTATCCAGACTTGATCGAAAAGCTCAGGACCTGTCACCTATGGAAATTAGAGAGAAAGGTAACTAGTCTCTGTTTCTTCTTAAAATGATATTTGCACTCTCTTTTTGTTTTTTGTCCTATTTTTTTCTTTATTTTGAAAATTTTTTGATTAAACTTTAATGAGAAAGAAATTACAGTGAGACAGTTTCAAGACAGGGTAGTAGTACATTTACAATAATTAACACATTGCATGTTTTGTCCTGTTGAGGCAGAGTCTTGCTATTTGTTCTAGGCTGGACGCACACTGTAATATTCCTGCCTCAGCCTCCCGAATACTGGAATTGCAGGTGTGCTCCCCCATACCCCACTGTGACCTCGCTTTCTGTGAACACTTAGGTTGCTTGGTAGAACCAAGCCTGAGCCCAAGGGGCCTTTTGTGCAGTTCTGGTTTGCTCATAATGAGATGTGTTGATAACTTCTTCGAATCACAGAACCCTCTGATTTTGTGCAGCGGTAGAACGAAAGAGACCGTGAACATACTCAGTTGGATTCTCCAGCAAAAAATGGTGTGAGCACACTCAGTTGAAGGCTTCAGCTTGTTAAGTGTGCTGTATTTAGTTTTGGTCAGCTTGTTGACTCATTTTGGGTTCTAAAATACTGACACATTTGAATTAATCTGCTTGTCCCTTTTCTTCAGAAGATTTATGCAGAGAGGAATCTTCTCTCTTGAATGTTCACTATTACATGTGAGCTATGATTGTGAAGACATTTGTCTTCCTTGTGAGACACACCGTTGTTGACTTAGACACAATATGCTGGGTTTTTTTTTGGTACATAATGAAGTGAGAATTATTCCAACTTTCCTTAAATTAAGAAGTCCTAGGGAGAGGGCTGGGGAGATGGCTTAGTGGAATAAGCGTTTCCCTGGCAAGCGCAAGGGCCTGAGTTCAATTCCTGGTTCTGCAAAGAAAAAAAAAGAAGTACTAGGGAAGGCCTGACAAGGTAGCTCAGTGGTAGAGTGCTTGCCTCACATGTGTAACGCCTAGGCTTTGACCAGTGGCACCACAAACCTAAGAAAGAAATAACTAAGGATGGTTTTTCAGATGGAAAATATAGGACTACAATAACATACTGACTTTTGAAATGTCTGTAAACACATGCAACTAACCTATTAAAATTTTCCGAGTCTTGCCAGTGTTGGTGCAGGCATTTGGTGAGCACTTGGGAGACTGGTGCAGGAGGACCAAAAGTTCAAGTCCCTCCTGGCCACAAAGACCCTATGTCAAACACAAACAGCCAAGGGCAGAGGCCCTGCCCCCTCTCCCCCCAGTATTGAGAAAAAGTCCCAGCTGCATAACCCTTGCGGCAAGAGCGCTCATGCTAACCCATGCTTAAGAATTTGGATTGGTTGGTTTCCCGAAGCTTCTCATCTCTGCTCTTTCAGCCAGGTCATTTGCTAAAGCAGCCATTGAGAAGCAGAAGTCAGCATTTATTCGTTGGGGAGTTATGGCAGATTGGAATAATTGTTACTCTACATTTGATGGAAAGTACGAGGCCAAACAGTTAAGAGTTTTTTACCAGATGTATGATAAGGTAATAAAGTTTTTCTTTTCAGTGTGTTGACATGCATGTTGCAACATTTCTGCTTTTATATAGTGTCTTTGTCTTCCATAGGGTTTGGTGTACCGGTCTTACAAGCCTGTGTTTTGGTCGCCTTCATCAAGGTATATGTGTGTCCTCTAGTCCTTAAAGGGGAGCAGTGGGTGAAGCTTGCAAGTGTTCATGGTTCACATCTTGCATTCTCAGGACTGCCTTGGCTGAGGCGGAACTTGAGTATAACCCAGAACACGTCAGTCGTTCCGTGTACTTGAAGTTCCCCCTCCGGACGCCTCCCCCAAAGCTGGCAGCTCTCCTTGGTGAGCTGGGTGTGCTTGCGCTGAGGTCAGCAGAGGGCAGGGTTATCACAATTGCCAATGTCCTCCCCCTCTTCCCACAGATGGCTCTTCCCCTGTGGGTGTGCTGGTGTGGACCACACAGCCGTGGACAGTCCCTGCCAACCAGGCCCTGTGCTTCTCGCCACAGTCAAAGTAAGGCACCTTGTGTTGTGTGTTTATTTGCAAATAGGGTTCATTCCACCCTTAGTGTGACACTGAGTTAATTTGAGCCTCGTCCTGTTGGAAGTTCAGTGAATTATAACTTACTGTGATTTAGAAAACACATAATTTTGTAGATTTTGTTAAGCTTTTGCTTATTTTCTTTTTGGTGTCAAAACTTGAACTCAGGACATTGCACCTGCCTGGCAGGTGCTGTGCCTCTGAGCTATACTGTGTCCCCTTGGGTGATTCCTTTTATAGAATGCTTATTTCTAGCTTTGTGGGGAAGTGAAACAGGAGCATAACATCTGGAGTATTTGGAAATAGTACTTTTTGATTTTTTAAAAAATTTTTAGGAAATGTAGCTTGATGGTAGTGTGCTTGCCTTGTATTTATGAAGCCCTGGCTTTAATCCCCTGTACTGTAAAGAAAGCAAAAACAAGTTGTAGGCAAAAATTGCATTTGTATTGGTACGTGTGTGTGGTATGTAATGACGCCAGTGTGGAGTGGTGATGGGCACCGACTGTGTTCATCCTCGTTCCCTCCCCTTTCTTCCCTCTCTCCATCTACTTGATGTCCGTTTTTCTAAAACAATATTTGAAACCAAAATGTTGCTTATGGCTTTTCTTTTTTCATGAGTGGTGGCTTTCTTTTCATGTTCTCTGGTAGGTATGTCCTTGTGAAATGCTCCACTTCCGGGGACCAGTACATAGTGGCTGCAGATAAAGCAGCGCCTCTTGCTGCTGCTTTGGACACAACATTTGAAGTTACATCAGCATTTTCAGGTGAAGATTGGTGGATTTTCAGATCATCAGAATTATCAAAAAATGTTTTGATTTCACTACTTTGTCAAACAGTTGTAATCATGGATTGAAACAGATAAGACCTCTGCCCTTCTAGAGGAAGTTTTATGTCGATTATACATTAAACATTTTTATATGTTGCTCTTAGAACTTTCGTAGGTAACTGCATAAGTCCTGTGAGCCAGTGTGTTCAGATACAAGCCAGCCAGAGCTAGAGACAGTCTCCGTGGCACAAGCAGGGTTCTGTGGCAGAGGCAGGCTGTTGGAACGCATTGGGTCAGTCAGAAAGTTCCAGGACCAGATATTTACTCCACACCTTTATTCATCTCTGTTTTCTTTTTTTTGAGACAAGGTCTTGCTATGTAGTATAGGCTGGCCTTGAACTCACTTTGTAGCTTGGGCTGGCCTCACACATGTGGCAGCCCTCCTGTCTCAGCCTCCTGTGCTGGGATTACTGGTGTGCACTACCACACTGTGTCAGCCTACATTTAGCAACAGGCTGTTCATTTATTTATTTATTTTTGCAGTACCAGGGATTAAACTCAGGACCCTGCACTTGCCATCAGGTTATTTATTTATTTCTATTTTATGTATTTATTTTAGTCTTCCTATCTAGTTTAGGCTGTCTTTGACCTTGCTGTGAGCCTTCTGCCTCAGTTTCTGAAGTGCTGGAGTTACAGCAGGCACCATGATGCCCAGCACCAGTAGGTTATTAAGTGTCAGAGTTACAAAGATCATTTTGTTCTCCTGGTGGCATAAGGGCTTTGCTTGGCCATGCTTGCTGCATGTAGAGAAGCCAGTCGCAGCAGACGAGCTGTACCCCCAAAGCACACGTGTGGTTTGCAGTGGTAACAGACTTGGGGGCTGGGTGAGTCCTGAGTGTGTGGGGAGCAGGTGCAGGGCACAAGGCAGCCAGGTGTGGCTCGCCCCACTGGGCAGTCTCCAACACAGGCAGGAGGATCTGTTACGGAACTCAAGACGACGGAATAGAAAAATGAACGACGATGTGGGTCATGTGGTATGTTATTGAGGGGAATTAGAGTTAAGTAGGACATGAAAGCTGGAGTCAGTTTACCTGGAAATTTGGGTTTAACTGTTCTTTAGCTATATGATGCCAGACTCTGCTAATTATTCCAAAGTCTTTTTCTCATTGGTAAATTTGGGGCAGTATTACCTGTTTTGTGTGGCACTGTGAAAGTGAAGTGGGACTTTCAGTAGAGTTGCTGGGTGCTCAGCAGCCAGTTGCTTGGCCATTTCTGAACTTCCAGAGGAGCATTATGAAAGTAGCAGCCTGAGTTCATTCCCACTGGGATGCATCAGACATTCTCTTCCATATAATCCAGAGTTCATACAGTGGTATGTAAATCAGAGACGGTTTCATTGACTCACTTGAGGTGTCTCTGTTATAATAGCAGCAAGTAGGGAACATTGCTGAGAGTATTACTTTTTGTGTGGCAAGAGTTATGCTAAGTCCAGAACACTTGAGAGGTCTGAACACTGTCCTCGCAGCCACACTGAACTGGAGCCATGGTCCTGCTGCGTAGCATAGGCTGGCACCTCACCTCATGCCCTCGTAAGGCAGGGAGGACCGTGGACAATCACCAGTCATGAAGCCTTTCTTAGGCTCTATGCTCTTAAAACTGGTGTTCTGTTGATACGCGTAAAGATGTAGAACCGTCATAGTCATACCAGACCATTACTTGCTTGTGGGGTTGTGGTTGTCAAAAGATTGGGTATTTTGAGACAGGGTCTAACTGCAGCTCAGGTTGGCCTGGAACTTGGGATTCTCCGCGCCTCCTGATTACAGGATTGCTGGCATGCACCCCATGCCCAGCTCCCAGAACATTCCTGAAGTGGTTTTCTTTTCTCCACAGGTGCAGATTTGGAAGGTGGCACCTGTACTCATCCTTTGGTTCCAGATAAAGTGTCACCTCTCTTACCTGCGACTCATGTGACCATGGCAAAGGGTACCGGGCTGGTCCACACGGCCCCAGCGCACGGCATGGAGGACTACGTGGTGGCCTCCCAGCACAGCCTGCCCATGGTACTGCTCTGCGTGGCCTGCTTCGTGGTCCTCTCGTGGGGTAAAGGGACAGCTCCTAGCTGAGGCTGTCATGTCTTGGTGATGAGGCCGCTCGCTGTTCTGGAGAAGATGCAACCCTGGGCCTGTGTGAAGGAAAAGAGTTTCGTTTGCTCACACTGAATCCCCAGTCAGTACGGAATCCCCGTGGCAGAGTGTGGGCTCGTGGACCCCTGTGTTCCCCTTCCCTGTGTGCTCTCTTGACATGCACACGCACAGACTGAGGGCGCTGGCAGATGTGTCGAGTCTCTTGGCACCAGTTTTCAACAGCACAGGAGAATTTTTTTTTGTGTGTGTGGAACTGGGGATTAAACTCAGGCCCCTGCGCTTGCCAGGGAAGCCATCTCCCCAGTCCCCAGCACAGAAGATTATTAGCATTTGTTAGGTACACAATATTTGCTTGGTACAGGTGGTTTTTAAGTTCAGATACAAATACTGTCCTTTAGACAAAGCTCTTCCACATTTGATAGCCTACATAATAACGTATGCACTGGGGAGCTGGAAAGTGCATGTAGTTTTCTGTGATACTTGCTCTATTGTGTGGGCTGGAACAGAACCTACAGCGTCTCTGAGGCCTGCCCCTACTTTTTTTCTTTTCTTTTTCTTCCTCCCTCCCTCCCTTCCTCGGTGTCCCCCTCCTTCCCTCCCTCCTTCCTTCATCCTTCTCCCTCTCTCCTGCCCTCCCTCTTTCCCTGTCCTTCCCAGAACTAGGATCAAACTCAGGGCCAGCACACTGAATTGTACCCCTAGCTCTTTTATAAATTTTTATTTACTTGCCGTGTTTATTGTTTTCAAGACAGGGTCTTGCTGTATAGCCAGGTTGTGGACTGTGTAGCCCAGGCTGGTCTTAAACTCATGGTGAACTTCCCTTAGCTTCCCTAGTGAGGGGATTATATGCATGCACCACCACACCTCAGTAGTTTTAATTATTTCAAAAAAAGTTTTAAATGTATCTTATTTTTTAACTTAAAGGTAGTAAGGTTTTACATTTATTAAAGGCAGGGAAAAAAGTAGAGTCCTCTGCGTAGTGAGAGCTCGCCACTAAGAGAGCACAGTTTTTTTTAATGTTGGGACGGTGTTGTTGAGGTGAGAGGACGGATGTGTGTACCTTGCTGGCTGGGTGCTGCCGTTATTTTGGACTACATGTTGCTCTGGCCAAATCTGAGTTGTAGCAAATACTTGTTCAAATAGAAATCTGAGATACTTAAATAGATACTCAGATTTTTCCCCTGTAGAGGTTGGCTGCCCTGTACTTCTTTCAAATAGGAAGTTATATAACAAGTCCCTTTCCATCCCTCCAAAATGGCACTTAGACTCTGCTTTGCAGAAAACAGTTTTGTTCAGTTATTACCCAATCGTTTAACTTTTTTTTATGCACTTCAGTTACTTAGCACGAGTTTTCACTTGGTTCAAAGTTGAGTTTCACAGTGCACAACTTGTACATTACCATGACTGTAAATAGAGACCAGTTAAAGATGTTCAGCGTAGTTTGTTACTTTTTGTTACTAAACCTAGGCCTGCACTAAGATACATTCTGTTTTTGATTATTTAAAAATTCACAGCATAAAATGTACAGCTTTTGCTAAGATGTACTCAGGGTTCTGGTATGCAGAAACCCAGCTGCTCTGTGGTGCTGTAGTGCTGTCTTGCAGCGCTGCTGAGACATACATCTGCCCCTCTCTCCCCACCCACAACGGCGCTGTAGGACTGTGTGGTGGACGAAGGAGGTGTGTTCACGGCTGCCGCAGGCCCCGAGCTGCAGAGCAAGGCTGTCCTGGAAGAGGGCACCGAGGCGGGTGAGTCTGAGCAGCCACCAGTGTGGCCTGGTGTCTCTCACCTGAAGTCCATCACACGCCTTTTTTATTTTTATTCAGAGGAGACAGGGCCTGGTAAGGATCCAGATTGTCCTGGCTGGGCTCAAACTTGTGACCCTTCTGCCTCGGCCTCCCAGAGTGCTGGTGATACAGTGCTTTTGTGTGACCACATGGTTTCAAGTAGTGTCTGGGGTTTTCGTCTTTTGTTGTAGAGCCGCACTGTGGCCGCACCTCAGGACAGTGAGTGGGAAGGGGCACTGTTTTAACGAAGACAAACTGGCTTGGGTCTTGGTATCACTTGTGTCCTCACGGCTTAGGTCATTTGCTGATGGTTTGTGTGTTAGTCCCTGGCAGTCCTCCAGTCTTGGTCTGATTTCTGGCTTTTCATGTGTTTAGAGACCAGGTGCTAGAGACCCCTCTTTGCCCACACTAGGACTGAGCCTAGTGTTGACCAAGGGATCCTGTTGGGTTTTTTTGTGTGTGTGACAGGGCCTCACTACTCACTATGTAGCCCAGCCTGGCTTCAGACTTGTGGACATCATGCTGCGTCAGTCTCCCAAGTGCTGGGCTCATAGGCATGTACAAATCCCCATGACTTGATGGCTTATCGCAGCAGAGCTGCCCTCCCCTACCTTTGGGAGGCTCAGTATCCCAGAGTCCTGACAACCAAGGAGGCCTTTGAGTCTCCTGGCAGTGCCTATGCTGCCTGTTCCAGAGCCGCCCCTATGCTGCCTCAGTTGCCTTGGGCTGCCTGCAAGTGTGTGCCCTGTCCTGTCATGGGGACTCTGGGTGCTCGATTCAGCCACGCCAACTCAAAATCTGAACTTAACAGTGTGTCTGTAGTGGAAGGCAAGGACCTGGCTTTTCTTGGAAGCCAGGTCATCTTCTGCATAGCTGGGATTACAGCTGTGCACTATGGAACCTGGTTTTCATGCTACTTTTCATGTCTGACATAAAGTATTTTTGATAGTTATAAAGATGCTTCAGAGTGTGAAGAGTCTGCTGAAAGAGGAAACACTGACCCACAGCTATCCCTATGACTGGAGGACAAAAAAGCCAGTTATCATTCGAGCCAGCAAGCAGTGGTTTGTGAAGATCTCAGACATCAAGCCCACAGCCAAGGTGGGCAAGGTGTGCTGCCGTAGCCTGGGTCCTCGCCCCTGGTGCAGAGGGCTGGTGGGTCAGCTTTGGAGCTGGGGCATCACTGTGTTAGGATTCATTTCCTGGACTCCCGCTGGTCCAGATCTGAAGGTGAGGGAGTGGAGGTCCACGCAGGCCTTCTCTAGCTCCCTGCTGCTTCCTTTCTGACAGAGTGGCGTCCACTTTGCTTCTGAGTTAGATGCTTTAGAACTGGCGAGCTGGGGCTGTGGCCTCCATGTAGGTGTGCGTCGGTGTACGCAGCGTGTGTGCTGCTCTTGCTTACTGAGATGGGCTGTGGCCAGGTGTCCATGCTGCTCTCAGACAGGGCCCGACTGATCCTCCTCCTCAGCCTTCCAGCTGCCCAGGAGGTTGGAACTACGGGCACCAGCCACACCCCTGCTTTGGGAAGCAGAGCCTTTCCAGAACCTGTGCTTCGTTCTCATACTGACTTGATTTTGCCTCCACTGCAGGAGGTGTTGAAGACCGTGAAGTTTATTCCTGGAGCAGCTCTGAACACCATGGTTGACGCACTGGAGCGGCGGCCGTACTGGTGCATCTCGAGGCAGAGGGTGTGGGGCGTTCCCATCCCCGTGTTCCACCACAGGACCAGAGACGAGTACTTGATCAGCAGGTGCGTGTGCTTCGCCTTCCGCTGCCTCCTTGGGCCATGTTTCCTTCAAAAATGGACAATCATTTGGGCTATGGGGAGTTCATTTGTTTTACTCAAAATATTCTTTAATACAGCAGTGTTTTTGAAGAGTTAAGATACAAATTTCCAGAACTTTTGTATGGTCAAAGTATTAACAAAGAGCAAGACCCTGGGTTTTTGTGTCATGCCAGCATACCGTGTGAGGGGGCCAGGATGAGGTGTGCTGGGGGGGGGGAGCTGGCTGCAGTTTCTCTAGGAATCAGAATTGCTTTCTTACTTTGCATCTATTCCCCTTCCTGTTGGAAATGGCCCTGGTGGTTGTTTAGCTATTTTAATGTTTAAGAAACTAAAGTAAGCTGGGCATGGTGTAAAATGCCTGTCATCCCAGCACTCAGGAGGCTGGCGCAGGAGGGTGGTATGAGTTTGGGCCCAGCCTGGGCCACAGTGAGTTCAAGGCCAGCCTGAGCTGCTTGGCAAAATCCCCTCCCCACGCCCAAATGAGACGAAGACAGCCGTGTGCGCCTGAGAGTGCTGGTTATTGTGCTTATTTCTTGTTTTGTCTTTAATGTGACCATGGTGAAGTGATGGATGGGTGTTGTAGCAGCAGCGGCATGGGAAGGCTTTCCTACGAGGGCAGGCTGGGCTTTTCTTGCCTCGGGTTGGTATCCGTGTTGGCGGCGTGCTGTGCTGCTTGCCAGCCCTGAGCCTGCCCAGCATGGCCCGTCTGCTCGCGCACATTTCCACAGAGGTGATCTGATGTGCTGTTCTCTGCCTGTTTTGCTTTGTGGATTTTTTTTGGAGACAGGGTCTCACTCTGCAGCCCAGGCCATCCTTGAACCATGCTCCTCCTGCCTTAACTTCTAAGCACTGAGATCCCAGCCACACACCAGGAAGTCTGTCTTCTCACTCTATAGCTTGTGGTTTGTGCTAAATCCAGCACTTGAAGATTGGCCTCACTACTTTTTTTTTTAGATCTACTGCAGGGTGCTTTAAAATCTGTGCATTATAATTTATAGTAGACTTACATTTTGTATATGCCACCATGGTGGTGCTTGAGAATAATTTCTTGATAGCAGGCTTGTGTTTTTTCTGTTCTGTTTTATTTTTGAGACGGGGTCTCTGTATTTCAGGCTGGCCTTGAACTCATGTAGCTCAGGCTGTCCTCAAACTTGCAGCAATCCTTCTGCCTCAGCCTCCATAGTGCTTGGGTTATTTGTGTACCACCACACCTGGCTTCTTGTATACTTTTTTTTTTTTTTGTATTTTAGTACAGGGTCCAACTATACAGATTGGACTCGTAGTGATTCTCCTGTTTTCAGCCCCCTGCGAGCTGTGATTACAGGTGTGCACTACCATTGTCAGTCTCAGTTGCTGTCCCAGCATGCCCCAGGGGTTTGGCTGGCACAGCAGGCCAGCGATTGAACTCTAGCCACTTTTTCTGCCTAAGCAGGTGCTTTAATCCACTGAGCTATTTGGCCAGCCCTTCTTGTGTACTTTTTGAAAGAGTAGGTACCAGAGGGAACATCAGCTTCACAAAGACAACAGATGAATTTGAGCTGGGCTGGGGAGATAGCTGAGCAATGTAAGTGCCTGCCCGGTGAGCGCAGGGACCTTTAACATTCTGAATTGACCACGTTGTGTACAGTGTGGCTGTCTGAGATGTGTGCACGCTGTGAGTGGCTGCATTGGGCTCTGGCACCCGCTTATCTGTTGCTCTTTCCTCTGAATTCCAGAGCTGTGCGGCCAAGGGCTGGGGATGCAGTTGTGCACCACCATGCCTGGCTAAGGCTGCCTTTTAAAAGTGTTTCTTGTTTTGGACAAATTGGAAATCTTTTTCTTTTTTCTATCTCCATATGCACATGTAATACCGGAAAATATTGGGCTTTCTTTTGGTAGTGTTCAGCTTCATTTACCATAAGTTTTTGAAATTGAATTTTGAAAATTTACTGCAGGATTCCTAGTCATTTGTGCGAGTGATGTGTGATTTTGTCTCATGTTGTTAATCTGAAAGAAAACAAACCCAGGCAAACTTTCCTCCTCCCTATAACAAGGCTTTTCTGAGGTTTACTTTCTTTTTTGCCTTGTTGAGACAGTCTCACTATGCAGTTCAGCCTGGCCTTGAGCTCACTTTGTAGCCCTGGCTTGCTTCAGATTTCTAGTGATTCTTCTGTTCCAGTCTCCTGAGTGCCACCATGCCTCCCTTCCTGAGTCTTATTGAAAAGGATTTTTTGAGTTTGCAAATGTGTGTAAGCCAGCCGTGATGGTGCCTGCCTGTGACCCTAGCTGTCTGAGCATATGTGAGGTGGGGTGACTGAGCGTTTGACCCTGGGTGGGCGGTGAGATCCTGGAGAATAGAATCAAAATTGGAACCGGAACCAGAACAGAACTGGAACAGAACATTTCTGAAAGTGCTGGGACTGTAACCCCATGCCAGGTTCCTTCCCTAACATTCATGAAGCTCTAGGTTTTCAAGACTTCAACAAGAAGATTTCTTTCTGTCCCAAAATGTTACATGTGTGAGCAGATTCATCTTTATAAGAAAATGTGATTAAGACAAATTTGAGTTACAGATATTTTACTGAATTTGATAGGGCTTTGCAGTTGCTTTAATAAGACGCCATGAGCAAAGTTGGAGTCTTCCTTTGGTACTTCTGCACACTCACTGTAGGCTTTGACATAATTCATACTTAAAATATTATTTTTGGGGGCTAGGGAGATGGCTCAATGGAATAAGCGCTTCCCTGGCAACTGAGTTCAATCCCCAGTTCCACCAAAAAAAATTATGTTTTTAGACCAGGAATCAAACTCATGCTTGGACTTGCCAGGCAGGTGTTGTGTCACTGAACTATATCCCTTGCCCCATTAAAATATGAAAAAAACTAGCTTCACTAAAGTTGAATTTGTATTCTAAAAGCGTTGTGGAAGTGTTCGGCTATAAAGGTTGGGGTGCTTGCTTCTCTTTGTTTCATGTTTTAAGGGAAGGTCTCTTGTCCACACTGGCCTAGACCTTGCGATGCTCCTGCCTGAGTCTCTTGTTGCCTGGCACACAGGTACGGCCTGTCCAGCTGGCTCATGCTTGTGTAGTTGTGTGGTCCTTTGCTCACACAGCCTACCTGGCCCCTGCTTTCCCAGGCCCAGGCTCAGAGCAGTGGGGTGCTGTGCCCTGTGTCCTTGGAGGGAGTCTGAGGGCAGCTGCAGCCGGTGCCCCAGGGCTGGCTCTCAGCCTGTCGATCTCCCTTGACACCAGCCACAGCCAGCTATGTCCCTGCCTGCAGCAGTTATCATGTAGGGGAGGGAGGAGCCCTTTGCTGCTGCTTAGTGAGCTCCGGGGCTTAGTGTGAGTTCTGTGACCCAGGCACCTGTGGGAGGCAGAGCCTTTCATGCTTAAGACCTGCTCTCAGTTAACTGTGTGGTCCGCGCCTTAAGAGTCTCCAGGGCCGTATTTCTCAAGTGGCTGGTGAAGTGCTTCAGTGAGGCCAGCGTGTGTGTGCAGACTCGGAAGGTGGCCTATTCCACAGCCCTGCCTGCCCCATGTGCAGTGCGGCACAGCGCGGGCAGCTGTGCTCCTTGGCCCCTGCCCTCCTTCCCTCGCCGTCTCCAGTGCTAGCGCTGGCCTCCAGTGCACCATTTAGGGTCATTCTTTTCTGATTAAATTTTCTAGTTGGCAGGAGCAGCATCTGCTGCGGTCTGTGCGTGCATACATACAAGTGTGCTTTCCTGCTGTTCTTCTCTTTTTGTTCTTTCAGGCCATGGTTAGCTGGGCGTGGTGGTGCAGGCCTGTAATCCCAGCACTTGGGAGGCTGAGGCAGGAGGATTGTTGTGAGTTCGAAACCAGCCTGAGCTACAAAGTGAGCTTAAGGCCAGTCTGAACTGCATAGTGAGACCCTGTCTCAAAAAAACCAAAAATAAATAAATAAAATAAATCTGGACATGGTGACACATGCCTGTAATCTCAGCACTGGGGAGGCTGAGACGGGAGGATCTTTGTGAGTTTGAGACTGGCCTGGACTATAAAGTGAGTTCAAGGCCAGCCTGAACTAGTGAGACCCAGTCTCAAAAAGGAAAAAAAAAAAAATCCATCTGAAGCTGGCCTCTGTCTCAGAACTGTGCCCAGTGTACATTTTTAAGTGCTTCCAGATACTTAGTCTTGTAGATTTTCATTCTGTCCTCACAGGATATGACCTAAGCTGTTTTGAAGTTTGTAGCTCATGTGGAGCGCCCCCTCGTGGCTGTGGTGTGCGCCCCTCCCTTGGCAGCGAGGTTGCTACCGGTGAGACGCGCGGCTGGCTCGCTGCTCTCCCTGGACACCTGCAGCAACATCTTTGTTATTTGGGCTGTGGATTATGGTACAAATGACAGTATTTCAAAGGTTGACATTAGTATATGTTTTTCAGTCTTTAGTTATAAAAACAGGTGTGTGCTTTGATAATTGGTTAGCCTACAACTTACATTTGCCTGATTTCAGAGGACCAGCTTTAACAAGTTTGTCATCTGTGTTACAGATGCTCTGTGTTAGTAGCTTAGTTACTACTCAAGTCAGTTTTTTTTCCTTTTATTTTATTGAGAAATAGCAACGAGACAGTTTCAAAACAGGTTAGTAGGACAGTTACAATAATTAATACATTGCATATTGTTGCCTCTCAAGTCAGTTGCTTTTCTTTTTGGCGGAACTGGGGATAGAACTCATACCCTTGCACTTGCCAGGGAAGCGCTTATTCTGCTGAGGCATCTCCCCACCCCTCAAGTCAGTTTCTTGATGAATCTGCTGTTATTTGCATTTTAAGTAAGGTGAATGAGGTGTAGAGAGGCTAGGCCTTGCCAGGTGCCTTGGCTCTCGGTGGCAAAGCCATGAACAGCCAGAGCTGCTTGTCCCAGCCGGCCCTGGGCTGCAGTGTGCAGCGACTGAAGGGAGTGCTCACGGAGGCAGTGCCTTCCCGTGTTGCCCTCAGTGTCACTGTGGTCAGAAGCTGCAGGCTTGCTGAAACAGCACAGGAAAGATGGGACTTACTCCATGTCCCTGCAGGTGGCTGACATGGGAGTGGTGTCAGCAGATGTCTTCAGGGGGCTGAGGATCTGGAGGGTTTCAGGCTTCAGGTTTGGGATTTCAGGAATCTTAAGAGTCTGGGTGGAAAGCTTTCCTTCAGGGCTGAAGGGCCGCTTGGGTTCAGTGGCTGCTGCAGGGCAGCTGCGGTGCAAAGGCCAGCCTGAGGGTGTTTTTCATTGCCCCTTCCTTCCTTCCAGGAAGAAGCAAGCTCTTATTTCCCATGGTTTATAACAGGAAGCTGGGGTCTCTCGGGTCAGTTTTTCCTGGAGATGAGTTTTCAAGTTGCTGGCTTTGACCAACTGAAAAGCCGTGCCTGAGCCTGGTCTTGGGCTGCGGGCCACCCTGTGTTGCACTGTGTCCAGTACCCTGGGGTTTGTGGGGCAGGCACTCAGATGCACGTTCCCTCAGTCAGGGATCTTGTCTGTGGTTCATCCAGGGCATAGAACCAGGCCCAGACCCTGGAGGGGTGCAGCGGGGTTTGAACAAGAAGCCTGGAATCTTGTCTTCAACAGAGGGGCTGGCTGGGCCTCGGAGCAGCTCTCACACTTGTGCATGCTTGTTTAAATAGAGTAAGATTTGGAACCTGTGCTGGACATCCGTGGTCCCAACCTGCACTCTAAAGTGGCGTTGCTTCTGGCCTGTAGATTTGGACTAGGGCCCGAAGGAGTGAGTGAATGCTTTTCTCTTTTTAAGATATTTTTGAGATAGGATCTTGTTAAGTAGCCTGGGCTGGCTGTGAATGTGCCATGTTCCTGCCCCAGCCTCCCCAGCTGGAGCTGTAGGTGTGCCGCCACTCCTGGCTGCCTTGTTTCTGAGCGGAGAATCCTGTTCTACATACAGACTGTTTTAGAAGTGTATCTCTCAGGGTGGACCGCGTAAATTACAGAGAGGAGAGCAGGGGAAGCCAGACTCTGGAATCCTCCAGCGCAGAGGGAGGCAGTGAGACAGGAGTGCATGTTAGCCAGAATGGTGATAGGTTTCTGGGGTAGAAAGGACAGCATGGGATGGTGAAATAGAGCAGGAACTGGAGAAGCAAAGTAATGACGAGGTTTTCAGTGTGAGTTCTGTACCTGAGTAGAAAATAGAGCTGTGCATGTAGATCAGGAGAGTGCTTTATTTTCTCTCTCTGAATTTTAATTTTTCATTCTGGAGTGGAGGCCAGGGCCTTGCATGAGCCGCACCCCAGCCCCTGTTCAGGGTGAGGCGTGTGCTTGATCAGTGCTATGCTGCCGTGGCAGATCGAGAATGACGTCAGAAGCAGTTGAAGTTGCTGCTGCAGTTGCAGAGGTCAGGGCAGGCTGGGCAGAGAGCCGCTGGCTGACCCCCTCCGCTGAGTGCAGTACTTTGCTTCCCTTACCCCAGCCAGACTGTGGAGCACATCGCCAGGCTGGTGGAGCAGCACGGCAGCGACGTCTGGTGGACGCTGCCTCCCGAGCAGCTGCTCCCGCAGGAAGTGCTGTCCCAGGTGTGTGGTGGTGCTGTGCGCTGCGAGGCCGGGGCAGTGGGCGGTCACCCGGACTGTGAGGTCAGTGAATTCTTGGTGTGGGTGAGAGCTGCCGGGTCTCAGAGTGGACATTTTGCTCAGGGCAGAGGCAGGCATTCAGCAGCTACAACTTAGCACCATTTGTTGTCTTCGGAGGGGCGGAGGACCGTGTCTGGTTGGTGGCTGAGAGCACTGTCCCTGGTAGCCAGGGAAGTGGTGGTCCTGACGTCACATACCCAACCAGGGCCAGCGTGGAGAGTGGCAGCTGCCCTTTGTGGTGGGGAGCCTCGAAGAGCCCCAAGTCAAATTGGGAGTGCGTTTGAGTGCTTGTGACGGCTTGTGCTCTGCATTCTCCAGACTTCCGGGGTGCTGCCGCAGTCTGTGGGCTCCATGAAAGTGAAGTGCTTCTCCCTGTCTCCTAGGTCAGCGGTCCTGAGGGTTTGGAGTACCTGCCTGGCCAGGACATCCTGGACATCTGGTTTGACAGCGGTACTTCGTGGTCTTGTGTTCTTCCAGGTGATTCCTGAAATTGATCATATACAAAAAACAGTGTTACTTAGAAGAGATCTATAAGCAAAAAAAAAAAAAGAAAAAGAAATTCTGGGTTATTTGGAAGGAGTTCTACTATGGTTTAGACATGGAAGCACCCCAGGAGGCATTTAACCCGATCATATCCACACTTTCATCTTTCATGATGAAATGTTATGTAGAGCCATTGTGTATATATATATATCTATGTCTCTATATATGTATAGATATATATGTATACTAAATAGATAAAAGTGGGGATTCTCTTGCTTCCTTGAAGGGTCTCATTCTTCTTGGCCTGCTTGGCAGCCCTGGGGCAACCTCTTTTTAAAACAGGCCCTGGGAGGCACTGAAAGGTTCTGTGCTACCGTCTTCCAGAGGAGAAAGTGAGGTTCAGTTAGAGCTCAAGTAGGTGGCAGTCACTGGTGGGCCGGCCAGTGCCAGCCACTCTTGGCACAGGTAGGGCTGAGCCCGAACAAGTTCTGGACTTCCCCTACAGAGAAGGTGGCCTTGGTGCAGGAGTCAGAGGGGAAGAGCGGAGATGTGGAATGGGGAACACATTCCCTAGGACCTTGGGGGGCAGAGGGGAGTATGGAAGGGTGGGCCAGCCCAGCCTCACTGCAGAGTGCCATACAGCTGCGTGGAGGCCGGCTGTGCCCAGGAGAGCCCTGACCTGTGTGGGAGTGCAGTGGTGTGAGGGGAGGGCTGATTCTTTTTCGGTGACACGTGCAGAACGATCCCGGCTGCATTACTCACTGGAACCTGTCCGGTGTTGTTTCTGGCCTGTCTCCCTGTGGTGCTGAGGACAGCGCCCCCACGGAGGGCACCCTGCCCTGATGGTTCCGTGCTGAGTGACGATCTGCAGTATCCGTCTCCTTCTGTGTTTCCTGGCATCTGGCTGTCCTCGGCTTCCCCGATGGTCTGCGTCGAGTTAGATGCATCCCCAGAGTGCGTGCTGTGGGCGCAGCGCTGAGCTCTCCCTGGCTGAGGGTGGCTGGGTGGACTCTGCTAGGGCATGCAGGAGAGAGGCAGCTTACGCGCTGCGGATGACTTCACAGCAGCGGCAGAGCCAGTGGTGTGCACACTGTGACGGCAGGTCCGTGTTCCTGCTCCGCTTCACATTCAGGTGCCGCAGACCCCAAGGATGAAAGGTGAAAGGCCCTGCAGGGGGTCGGTGCGCTGCCGGGAGTCGCTGTGCAGGTGATGAGGTGCGGCCGTGAGGTGCGGCAGAAATGAGTGGCTTAAATACCGTTCTGCAGCGGAGGGCGCATAGCCTCGCAGTGCCAGCCCTGCTCTGGCCCGAGCCCCCCCACTTCCCCTGGCTTCTGGGGGTCCCCGCCGCATCGTGCCGTGGGGGCCTCACTGTGTGCAGCCCTCTGTCATCCCCTGCACCGAGCACCAGGAACCTTGGCCTGCGGACAGGCCTAGTGCTGTGGCACTCTGGGTGGTGGCCTGTGCCTGCGCGTCCCAAGCTCAGCACCTGCAGTAGTGTTTTGGTACTGGGACCTTACCAAATACTTCCTTTTACTTCCTTTCTAATTATTTTTGTTTTTATAAAAAATAAATTGAAGAAGTAGAGCAAACAGGTCATTTTTTAAAAGAAAATTTAGACTTACAACTCAGGCTTGTAAGTAGCTTTTTTTTTTTACTTTTTTTGTATCAGGGATTGAACTCAGGACCTTGTGCTTCCAAGGAAGGGACTTAAGCCACTGAGCCATCTCTGCACCCATTTTCTTGACTTATGGACACATACACTATTAGGATAATAATTTTAAAACTTAATAGGGGGCCAGGGAGATAGTGCAAGGGCCTGAGTTCAATCCTTGGTTCCACAAAAAAATAAAAGTACAATCTTTGGGATGGCTCTTTAATGTACAAGGTATTAACTACTGAAGCTGCCCCATTAATCATCTTTGAAACTGTCATCTTGCTCTTTGTTTCTCAATAAAATAAAAAAAACTTGGTTACGTTTTATTAGTTTTAGAAGTTTTTGGTTTGACTTATTTTCAGACATCGACTGGTTAAGCAGAATAGCTTTGCTGTACGTGCCTATGCTGGGTCTGTAGATTATCTTGGTTGAGTATAATAACCTTGATTAGAACTCATCAATTTGGGTCAGCCAAATAGCTCAGTGGATTAAAGCACCTGAAAGCAGGTGCAGGGGCTGGGGGTGGACTCCCGGGCCTGCTATGTTGGCCCCGCCCCTGGGGGACACTAAGATGGGGCATGGTGGCACGTGCCTATGATCCCAGTTCTTGGGAGTTAAATAGGCGGATCACTAAGAGTCCAATTAGTAATGAGACCCTGAACACCCTGTAGACCCTTTTCTAAAATACAGGAAAAAAAAAAAAGAAAATGCATCAGTTCATCTAGGTTTGACAAATTTAGTAATCATAGATGATTTAATTTTTTTTTTTTTTTTTAATGTATTTGGTTTAAGGTCTTACTACACAGCTTGGACTCATGGTGATCATCCTGTTTTCAGCCTCCCCAGAGCTGGGATTACATGAGTGCTCCACCTTGCCTGGTCTCTGTGGCCAGCTCAGTGTGCCTCGGGGTGGAGCCAGCCCAGCATGTGGTGCCAGGGATTGAACCCCAGTCCCTGTGCTTGCCTAAGCTGGTAGTTATTCAGCTGAGCTATCTCGCTGGAACCTTAATTTTTTTTTTTTTTATGATACCCTGTAAGTGTAATCATTTAAACATTGGTTTATTCTTTAAATTAATTCCTTACTTCCTTATGATCTTAGAACTACTGAATAGCTTCTGAGTCTATAATTTTGCTAAGAGGTGAAGCTGCTGAGCAGAAACATTTGTGTTGTGCTGGGCTTCCTGGGGTTGCACGCAGACGTTGTGACTAGGGTACACGTGGGCTGTAGATTCTTCTTTCATCAAAAGGTCTATTGAGGAAGGAAGAAGGATAAAAAAAAAATGAGAAGCAGCAGCAAAAGCCGGCACCAGCCCTGGCCACTGTAGTCTCAGTGCAAGTATGGTTGGACAGAAACTATGGGGAGGGTTTAGGGTTAAATTAATTCTAACTTACTCCATTGCAATATGTTGTCTTGCTTGAGAGGTCAAGGCCAACACCTCTGCCCCAAGCTACATCCCTATCCAGAGAAAATTTTCGTTTTGAGATAGGATCTCCCCCAGTTTCCCAGGCTGGACTTGGGACTCTTGATCCTCCTGCCTCAGCCTCCCAGGGTGCTGAAATTATAGGTATGACCTACAGAGCTTGGGTCATGCAGTGTGTTAATTTGTCTGTCTTTTGATGGAGTCATTGTGAAATTAGAGGTCGGAAATTGATCTCCCTAAGCCTTTTTTTTCAAATGGACAGTGCATGGACACAGGTGCAGGGACACAGGTTCATTCAAGTGCCTGGTGGAAGGCATGCACCCGAGTCCACATTGCCCAGGTTCCAGCCACGGTTGACCGCACCACCTGCTGGCTGGCCGGGCGCTGTAGCCTCCCCTCACAGCCTCTGTGTGGTGCTGGGAACTGCTGCCAGCATGGCCAGAGCCTGTGACAGCCTCAGCCTGTGAGGTGCTGGTGTGTGGCAGGCAGACATTTGTTGGATTAGTGAAGCCATCATCTGTGACAGCCTTACTGGAAACAGCTGTAACTGACCCAGAGCAATTCCTCACTGAGGTCACACCCCAGGTAGCTGCTGCAGGACGAAACCTTTGTCTGGGTGACACAGAGACCGGGGGTGACAGCGTAAGCCAGGCAGGAGGGCACAGGCAGACAGGACATGTGAAGTAATCACGTGACCTGTCATTTTGTGCTTGGACCATGTTTGTGGCTGCCCCTCTTGTCAGGTAACTCTTGTGTGTCTTTTCGCCTGTGTCCAGGCCCCGACTGCAGGGCAGATCTGTACCTGGAAGGCAAGGATCAGCTGGGTGGCTGGTTCCAGTCATCCCTGCTGACGAGCGTCACGGCCAGGAAGAAGGCCCCATTCAAGTGAGTGCCACAGCTGCCGCCCCCTCTGCCTACGCTTGTGCTGATTTCAAAATGGGTGTCCTTAAGACTTCAGTAGCTTTTTAATAGACCTGTATAGAATTCTTCTGTCTCTTTGGCAGTGGACTGCCAGCGTATTTCCAGCTACGTACCAGAGTTACTCTGCCCGAGAAAGGGAGTTCACGGTGTACGTGCAGTTGACTCCAAACTCTCTGCCATCCAGCACCTTTAGTCGGACCAGTGAGCTACCTCAGACGAGGGGCAGGAGGCAGTGACAGTCACACCTGAGTACACAGTCTTCGAGGGATGCACAGTGCCTGCCTGTAGCTTGTAGTAGGTCTGCATGGTGGGTTCAGTGGTCCCATCTCCAGTTCTGGGACAGGACCCCGCTGCCTGTGAGCAGAGCATGTGAGCCCCAGCGAGGAGCCATGGTAGTCTAATGTCTAAGAAGGGGCCGCGTCCACTGGCCCATGTGGCCAGTGCCAGGTCCCTTTATGCAAAGGTGTGCTGGCACGGGCATACACATGTGCATGTCCAGTACAGACAGGCACTATGATCTCCTGTCCCAGTAGACAAAGAAGATTGTGGAAAATAAAGACCAGAAAAAAAATAAAGATAGGACCAGAGGGTGGGCTGGGGTGTAACTCAGTGGCATAGTGCCTGACTGGCAGTAATAATGCTCAGGTGGAGCCATGGTGCCTGTTGCTCTGGGCTTAGACCCAGGAGGACAGTGCAGGTGGTCAGGCAGCGGCAGCCCTGTGCAGACGCAGGTGCAAGAGGGAGGAGGTGACTTGGGGCCTGGCCTTCTCGAGGGCCCAGTGTGGCGTGCACACTGCCGCCTCAGTCAGTCTTAGGCGAGCCTGAAGTAACCTAACTTCACAGAGCCCAAGGCGGGTGTCTGCATTTCGCACCAGGGGCTGAACCTGGGCCTTCACACTGGTCTGTTTCCACACTCAGCCTTTAAAGAATTTGTGCTTTGAGATTGGGCCTCTAAGTTGCTGATGTGCAACCCTCCCTCCTCAGCCCCTGGAGTGCTGGGTTTTGCAGGTATGTTCTGCTCACACCTAGTGGTGTGTTTGTTTCTGAGGTAACATTTTAAAACCAGTAGCAGGCATAGCTCTTCTCAAGTTCCGAGTTGGGCGGCTTTCAGGGAACCCAGCATTTGAGGCTACTCTTTCTCTGGGGTGGATTCAGCAGTGATTAGCAGTGAGAGTTAGTGCATTTCCAGGGCCGGGCTGAACCTTGCGGGGCCTGGATGCAAACTGTACTACCTGGACTGGAACACATGGGATGGCTGGGAAGGCGCGTGGAACACATGGAGATGCTGCTGTGCTTCCTGGGGGAAGCCGAGAGTGCTGTGTCCTGGCTGGGCCACCCTGCTGGGATGGGTCTGACTAAAGGACTCCCTGTGTGAGCCGGCCATGGCTCTTCCAGCTAAGGTGGTCTTTGTTTTTTATATTTTGAATCCTTTATTAATTTATTGGGTGCAGGGTCTTACTATGTAGTTTGGACTTAAGTGATCCTCCTGTCTCAGCCTCCCTAGCACTGGGATTACAGGTGTGCAACACCATGCCCAGTTTCGGTGGCCAGCACGGCACACCAAAGGTTCCAGGGCTGTCGTAGCATGTAGTACTGGGGACTGAACCTGGGTCCTTGTGCTTGCCAGGCAGGCGCTTAGACCGCTGAGCTACCTCCCTTAGCAGGCAGTCTTTGAAGCTATGAGTAGCGTGCATCATCCCTGAGGCGCTGACTTATCTCCGCAGAACAGTGCTAGTCCATGGCTTCACCCTTGGAGAAAAGGGGGAGAAGATGTCCAAGTCCCTCGGCAATGTCATTGATCCTGATGTCATTATCAACGGGGGACAAGTAAGTACTGCTCTGCAGCTCCTGTTAGTCTACTCTTAAGCTCATACAGTGGCAGCCCAAGCTCTGAGGACAGTTCCTTTCGCACCACAGTACGAGCCCAGAAAGTAGCCCGCCTTGTATTCGCAGACGTGCTTGACGGTGACGCCCACCCTGGTGCTGGCTCCTCAGGAGGCTGGGCCGGCTGGGGCAGCACCAAGGCACTGTGCTCCCAGATGAAAAGCGGTGGCGTGTGCCTTCCCACATGTGAAATCTCAGTGCTTACGTGGCACGTGATTTCCCCGAGAGGAAGAAGCCGGACAGTGGCCCTGGCCACTCACTCTGTCCCCAGTGAGCTCCGAGCCCACTGCTCCTGAGCCCTCTGAGCTGTTGGAAGTGAAAATTCACCACACAGTTCACTGGAGTCTTGTTGGGAGCAGCGAGGGGCATCTTCCACACACTGGCGCAGTGTGGGGTTGCTGCGCCTGGCACTCGCTCCAGGCTCTTGTCCTCCTCTGTACTCTCCTTAATGTGCTGCTCTGTGCATGGGTGCTGGGGACAGGGAAAGGGCAGGTGGAGACCCCACACTGCTGTGTGCCCTTGGTGAGACAGCATACCCCAGAAGGACACGGGAGGCCTGTGCAGTGGGCACTGCACAGTGGCCCTGTCTCTGGACTCTGATGTAGATGTAGTCGCCTTCATCTGCAGTCAGGGCTGCACAGTCTCCCCACGCTTTTTCCTGGTGGGGCTCGCTTAAGTGGCACCTGATGCCCAAACTGACCTCTGTTTTATCTTGTGTCCATACAAGGATCAGAACGCAGAGCCTCCCTATGGGGCGGACGTCCTTCGCTGGTGGGTGGCGGAGTCCAACGTCTTCACCGAAGTGACCCTCGGGCCATCTGCTCTGGGCGCGGCCAGGGAGGACATCGGCAAGGTCAGGCCCTGCGCTTTCTCTGGGGGGTGCTCACTAGGTCAGGTGGCAGAGCCCCAGGCAGGCGCAGCTGCCCCAGTGTGTGGAAATGAGATTGCACTGCAGGCTTCAAGGTGTGGTGTGAGTCTGTGCAGAAACAGTGCCATTGAGGATTCTAGAGATGGCCTCCGTATGCCTTCTTATCGTGTGACGTGCAGTATAGTTGATGTACAGTTGTCAAGCAGCACAGTGAAGATGCAGGACTAGGCCTGGAGTCAGTCGTTTCTGCAGCTGGGCTAGAATGAGTTTGTGCACTTACTGTTTGATTTAGGAATGATAGAATAAAAACATGTCCATTAAGAGTGATGAAAGTTGGATGGAAATTTAGAGCTGTAAATCAAGTTTTTGCTAAAACTTGAAGATCACCTAAGTTTTTTCTACTGTACTTTCCCTCCCATGGACAGCTCAGGAATACACTCCGCTTTCTCTTGGGAAACGTGGCTGGCTTCAACCCTGAGACAGACTCCGTGTCCGTGGACAACATGTACGTCCTCGACCAGTACATGCTGCACCTATTGCAGGGGCTGGCTGGCAAGGTGGGTGTGGGAAGTGGACTCATCTCTGAGTGAGACAGGCCCCTCTAGAGACAGTGTTTGAGCAGCCTCAGGTGACTCCTGCTTGCCATGTTCTGACAGTGCTGCTACCTTGGGTCTGGAGTGTTTCAGTGTTGCCTGCGCCTCCTGGAGAGGAGAGCTGAGGGGACAGAGGCCTGGCGTCCCCATGCCGGCCTGTGCCAGTCAGCACTTCGCTACCAAGGAAGGGAGCTGTGGGGTAGGTGTTTTTGGGTGGAGCCTCACCGTATCAGGGAACAGCTGAAGCGTTCTTCCAGGCCCCAGAGGTACTAGTGCTGTGCACAGAGACGCACCTGGCGGGTGTCCTCCACGCTGGACATGGGTTTGCCTCAGGGTCCTGGTCAGGGCACACATGTCAGGTTTTGCACAAATCAGGAAGTGAGAGAATGCGAATGGGATGTTGGTGGCCCTCGCTGCTGTTCAGAGTGGTGTATTAAGGGCGCGGTGGTGCACCGCTGTGACCCCAGTGCGTGGGAGGACAGGCCAGCCCAGACTACACAGGAAAACCCTGTTCCACAAAGACCCCCAAAAACCTCAGTAATAAACCAAGAGAAAGTGTGACTGTTGTCGCATAACCTGGAGGGCTGGGTGTCCCCAGTGGACCGCAGAGGCCTGCCATGCACGCCCAGGTCCATCCTCAGCGCTGCGGGAGCCTGCTCCTCCACTGGCAGCGTGCTGTTCCGTGAGCGCAGGGGTCTCCTGCATGCTGCAGAGTCTGCCATCCACGGCGCTCTGGCCGTGCCTGTCTTGCTATCTCTGCTGCTCAGCTTCCCTCCTACCTTGCCTCTGTTCTCCAGGTTACAGATGCCTACAAGCAGTATGATTTTGGGAAAGTCGTCCGACTGCTGCAGGCTTTCTACACCAGGGAGCTTTCCCACTTTTATTTCAGCATCATTAAGGATCGGTATGTGAGGCTCGGCCAGCCAGGCCACTGTGGAGGGTTCGGCAAGGGCCGCCCTGGGCTGGCAGAGGTTGGGTCGGGCAGGAAGCCACTTAGCAGTTTGTACTCTGCCACCTGCTTCCTGTGTGGTTCCTCCGTCACAGTGGGGCCAGTCATGCCCAGCTCCTAGGGTGGTGGTGGTGAGAGGGAGCGGTGACATGAACCGTGTGCTTGGCACTCCGTGAGACCAGGCAGTGCTGCCCTGGGCCCTCCTGTCCCACTCACCATGTATATGGGGCCACTGAGCCTGGTCCTCTCCGCAGGCTTTACTGTGAGAAGGAGGACGACCCCAGGCGCCGCTCCTGCCAGACGACACTGGCGCAGATTCTGGATGTGCTGGTGCGCGCTTTTGCACCTATCCTCCCGCACCTGGCTGAGGAGGTATTCCAGCACCTGCCCTATGGCACAGGTGAGAGCCGCGACCTGGGGCTTGGTCACCTGGAGACCGCTGCACCTGCTGGCAGACAGGAGGCAGCACCATGCCTTGTGCCATTGACAGTACCTTTAGGAATGTGTTGCAGCTCGGTGACTTAAGGCACTTGTTCTCAACTGTGTTTTATGTTACAGAGTATGCTTTAGGGTTCATTGAAATACAGTGCCCTTGAGTGAGTGCTGTTAAAGAGTTCTTGTTGGTCCAATTATGTCACTTGGTGAAAGACTAGGAAGTGTTTCAAAAAGAGGAATTCAAGGGTTGCTCTTAGCCTTTAGCCTTAGGCCCAGGCAGTAGCTGTGAGTCTAGGGCATTTCCATCTTCTCCTGTGCTTCCCTCAGTCCTATGAGACCTCTGATGTCATTGCTCCTTTGTGAAGTGTGGGCTGTGTGTTGCAGACAAATGTGTGTGTGCTCCGTGATGTTCTCTGCACCATTCCCACAGAATGCTGAGTGGTGCGGGCTGCAGAAATGTGAGGTAATGTGCGCATGCTTCCCTTCTACTTCCCAGAGCCCAGAAGTGTTTTCCGCACGGGATGGATCAGCACCAGCTCCATCTGGAAAAAGCCTGGACTTGAGGAGGCAGTGGAGAGTGCGTGCGCCATGCGGGACTCATTCCTTGGAAGCATCCCGGGCAGAAACGCCGCTGAGTATGAGGTCACCATCGTGATTGAACCTGGACTACTCTTTGAGATCATAGAGGTGTGTGGCAGTCTTCAAGTTGGTGTCCTTGGTGTGCGAGGAGGGTGCTACGGTTCGCCTGGAGCTGCTTCATGAAAATGCCTACAATTTCTAGACACTGGGTACTGAGCCCAGGGCCTTCACACTCAGTTACATGCTTTCTAATTGTGAGACAGGGCCTCACTGAGTTGTGAAGTTTGCCAGGCTAGACTGGAACTTTCAATCCTCTTGCCTCCGCTGCCCAGAGGTCTGGGATTGCAGGCATGCCCTCCATGCCCAGGTGTACGCTTTCTTCTTAATTTAGAAATGACGACTTCAGTCTAATCCTGATGCATCTCTGATTTCCGCTCCCTGTGACAGTGTCCTTTTTCATCATGTGAGATGACATGTTGCACACACTTACTTTTCAGGGACAGGGAGGACACAGTGCAGGTCCACGTCAGCAGACAGCCTGGGCTGCTTAGACAGTGGGTGACCAGAACGCAGCAGTGCAAGGCCACGTGATACCTGGAGACTGTCCCAGGCGGATCCGGAGGTGATGCCATTTCTTTCTGCTGTCTGGAGAAGAGTGATTAGCCCTGGCAGCTGGTGGCACACCCCGCAGGGCACTCACCTGGCTCGGAGGTGAAGGCCAGCAGGGTCCTCTCCAGGGCCCTGGGGGCTGTTCGGTCAGATTAGCAATCAGCACCAGATTTTTCTCCACAGAAAAGAATTGGCATAGATA
>PVKA01011917.1:0-59370 GCA_004027165.1 Ctenomys sociabilis
TAATTCTTTCAAGTGTTTCCTGAATACATGTTTGTTAATGAACTCTTTGCCTACATCTATGTCTTCAAGAGTTCCTCCTACTTTCTCTTCCAGGAGATTGAGTGTTTCTGTTTTAATGTTGAGATCTTTAATCTATTTTGACTGTAGCTTAGTGCATGGTGATAGAGCTGGGTCAAGTTTTAGTTTTTGGCATGTAGAAAGCCAGGTTTTCCAGCACCATTTGTTAAAGAGGCTAGCTTTCTTCTAGTAAGGGTGTTTGGCCTCTTTGTCAAAGATCAGGTGGCTGTGTGTGTTTGTAGAGGCCTCTGCATCTTCTAATCTATTCCATTGATCCTCAGGTCCATTTCATTGCCAATATCATGTTGATTTTATCACAGTGGCTTTGTAGTATAATTTCAAGTCAGGAATTCTGGTGCTTCCTGCCTTGTCATTGTTGGCCAAGATTGCCTTTGCTATTCTAGATATTTTCTGGTTCCAAATAAATTTTAGAAACGATTTCTCTAGGTCTGAGTGGTATGTTGGTGGCAGTTTGATAGGGATTGCATTAAATCTGTACAACAATTTTGGGACTATGGCCATCTTCACAATGTTGGTTCTTCCTATGCAGGAGCAGGGAATACTTTTCCATTTTCTGGTATCCTCTACAATCTCTTTTCTTAGGGTGCTGTAATTTTCCATGAAAAGATCTTTGACTTCCTTGGTTAAGTGAATTCCACGGTATTTCACTTTCTGCAGTGCTATTGTAAAAGGTATTATTTCTATAGCTTCCTTCTCAGTGTGCTTGTTATCTGTGTAGAGGAATGCTATTGACTTTTGAGTATTGACTTTGTATCCTGCTATGCTACTGAATTTCCGTATCGATTCTAGTTGCTTCTTTGTGGAGTTTTTTGGGTCTTCCAAGTAAAGTATCATGTCATCTGCAAATAGTGATAATTTAACTTCTTCTATACCTATTCTTATTCCTTTTATTTCTCCCTCTTTTCTAATGGCTTTTGCTAATTATTCCAAAACTATATTAAATAGGAGGGGTGATAGAGGGCATCCTTGTCTTGTACAAGATCTAAGAGTAAAAGATTTCAGTTTTTCCCCGTTTAGAATTATATTAGCCGTTGGGTTGTCATATTAAGTTGAGGTAGAGGCCTTCTATTCCAATTTTCTGTAGGACTTTGAACATGGATGAGTTTTCACTTTGTCAAAAGATTTTTCTGCATCAATTGAGATGATCATATGGTTTCTAGATTTCAGTCTATTAATATAGTGTATTACATTTACAGACTTTCGAATATTGAACCATCTTTGCATCCCTGGGATGAATCCTACCTGCTCATGGTGTATCATCCTCTTGATGATTTGCTGTAATCTATTTGGTAGGATTTTATTGAGGATTTTTGCATGAGGGAGATTGGCCTGTAGTTCTTTTTTAATTGTGTCTTTCCTGGTTTTGGAATCAGTATATTACTTGCCTCCAGAAATGATTTTGGGGAGACTGCTTCCTTTTCAATTTCATTGAAGAGTTTGAGGAGTATAGGGATTACATCTTCTATAAATTTCTTGTAGAATTCAGCTGTGAATCCATCAGGACCTGGACCTTTCTTTGTCAGCAGACTTTTTATTATGTTTCATATCTCATAGGCTGTTATTGGCTTATTGAGAGTTGTTCTATCTTCTTGATTCAGTTTTGGTAAGTTGTATCTTTCTAGGAATCTGTCCATTTCTTCTGTGTCTTCTATTCTGTGAGTGTAAAGATTCTCAAAGTAGCTATTGACAGTCTTCTGAATTTTCATTGGGTCTGTGGTGATTTGGCCTTTTTCATTCCTTATTGCTCATATTTGAGTTTTTTCTTTCCTCTTCTTGATGAGATTAGCGAGGTGCTTATCGATTTTGTTTAGCCTTTCAAAGAGCCAGCTTTTTGATTCGTTCATTGTTTGAACTGTTTTCTTCATCTCAATTGAATTAATTTCTGCTCTAATCTTTATGATTTCTTCCCATTGTTGCGCTCTGGGTTTTATTTGCTCTTCTTTTCTAGTTGTTGGAGGTGCAACATTAGGGTGTTTATTTGTTCCATTATGTTTTCCTAATGTGTGAGTTCATAGCTATGATTTTCCCTCTAAGAACTGCTTTCATTGCATCCCATAAATTCTGATAAGTTTTGGTTGAATTTTCATTAAATTGTACATATTATTGAATTTCTTGTTTTATTTCTTCTGTGACCCATTGATTGCTGAGTAGGGTGTTGTTTGATTTCCATATATTGAGCAGGTTTCTCTAGGGATTTTTGTCGTTTATTTCCAGTTTCATTGCGCTGTGGTCGGATAATGTGCATGGGATAATTTCTGTTTTCTTGCATATACTTAAGCATGACTTATGAACTAGTATTTGGTCTGTATTGGAAAATGACCTGTGTGCAGCTGAAAAAAATGTGTATTCAGCTGTGGTTGGGTGAAACACTCTGTATGTCCACCAGGTCCATTTGTTCCAAGCTCTGGTTCAGTTCTGCTACTTCTTTGCTAATTTTTTGTCTGGTTGACCTATCTTTTTGAGATAAGGTGTTAAGGTCTCCTGTTAACATTGTGGTCTTAAATATTAGATTTTTCGCGTCCATTAAGATTTGCCTTATATAGTTGGGTGCTCCTGTGTTTGGTGCATAGATATTTATGAGTGTTACCTCTTCCTCATGAATTATTCCCCTGACCAATATATAGTGGCCTTCTTTGTGTCATTTGATCATTCATGGTTTGAAATTGAGACTGTCTGAGAACAGAATTGTTGTTCCTGCTTTCTTCTGAGGTGCTGGGGCATGTGGTATTGTTTTCCATCCTCTAACTTTAAGTATGAATGTCTTCTTGATTTAAGTGTGTTTCTTGTATATAGCATATTGTTGGGTTTTGTTCTCTAATCCACTGTGCCAGTCTATTTCTCTTAATTGATTAATTGAGTCCATTTACATTGATGGTTGTAATTGAAATGAGTTGACTTATGATTGTCATGTTATTTACTGGCTGTTGTTTACTCTTTTTGTCCTGTGTTTAATTGTTTGCCCTATTTAGTGAGTTTCTTCTGTTCTCATTTGTGGAGTTCTGGCCATTGTGGTCCCTCTCTAGAACATCTTTCAGTAGCCTGTGTAGGGATGACTTTGTCATCATGAAATTTTTTAGTTGTTCTTTGTCATGGAAGTGTTTCACTTATCCATGAAACTTGAAAGAGAGTTTTGCAGGGTATAGTAGTCTGGGATAGAATTTGTTTTCATAGAATACTTGAAGAACTCTGCTCCATGCTCTTCTTGCCTTCATGGTTTGTGTAGAGAAGTTGGCTGCAATGCTGATGGGTTTTCCTTTGAATGTCATCTGCTTCCTTTCTCTAGAAGCTTTCAGTATATTATTCTTGTGTTTGATTTCTGGAATCTTGACTATTATGTTTCGATGTGTTTTTAGTTGGGTTGAAGTCATTTGGCCTTCTGTATGCTTCTGTTACATGAATGTTAGATTGTTTCCTCATATTTTGGAAGTTTTCTGCTATTACTTCTGCCAATATTCTTTTTATAACATTTGTATTGACTCCTTCATTTTCATTGATGCCTTAATCTCATATTGTTCATCTTGGCATCATCTTGCAGGGGATGGATTTTGTTTTCCTGAATCCTCATTGTTTTTAAGAGATCCTTTCTCACCTTTTCACTAGCTGCACCATTGTCTTCAAGATCTGAAATTCTGTCTTCGCTTTCACTGAAAAGACTTTGTAGACTTGTGATTGAGATTTTAATTTCTTCTATATCTCTTTGACTTTGCTTCATGTGATCTATTTCTTTCCTGTATAGCTCATTCAAGGAGTCTGTCATATTTCTAATCTCCTCTATTTTTTTAAATCAATGTCTTCTTTATAGGTAGCTATTAATTCTTTTACTGCAGAGTTTTTTCCAAATTGGGTTTCCTCCATATATTTCCAGAATTAATTCTCTGCTTCAGATGCTATGATTTGAAATATTTTTTTTATTTCAGATATTATTTCTGCTCTGAGTTCCTCTTTATCTTTCTGCTGTTGTTTATTTGCTTGAGACTCTGTTAATTCATATGTTTCAGCTGGAAGTGCTCTCTCCACTTGTTCTGGTGGGCATTGGGTTTCCCCCATACATTTCTGGATTTGATTCATTACTTCAGATGCTATGTATTCAAAAATTTCTCTTTTTATTTCAGGCATTAATTCTGGTCTGAGTTCCTCTATACCTTTTTACTGATGTTTCTTTGCTTTTGCCTCTGTTAATTCATTCATTTCAGGTGAGCTAGTGTCCTCTGCACTTATTGGTGGGCTCGAGGCCTGAGATTGCATTTTGCTCCTTGTCTTTATCATTTTGTATTGCACTCACCTCTGACCTTTGATGTAGAGCTTGGTGCAGTTACAACCTTAGTGCATAATGAGATTTGGGTGCCAATCTAAGTTTGAGATTATTTAGTTATGCCTGATCTGGATCTAGCTGTTGTGTTCAGTTCCTTTTTGCTACAGCCATTCTGGCAAAACTGTGAGCCTGTGGTTCCCCTCTGTTGTGCTCCTGTCCTAAGGAGCACCGTGGAGTGCCGAAGCTCTCCCACACACTCACTGGGCTGTGCTGGGTTTGATCAGGGACTGCAAGAGTCACAAATCTTCTCACTCCCTCGGCGGGCTTGGGGACAGGGGTTCTGGGAAGTTGCAGGACTGGATAGGCTGGGGTGGATTGCCTAGAGAGTCTCAGAAAGTCTCGCTGGCTTGGGTCTTGGGGGTGGAGGCTCCGCATGGTGCTGGCCTCTGGAGGGGCACGAAGAAGCTGATAGTTCCACACACTCACCGGGCCAGCCTTGGGTGGATCAGGGGCCGGAAGAGTCACAAAACTTCTCACTCACTCAGCGGACTTGGGGCAGGGCTCTGGGGAGTTGCATGGCTGGATGGGCTGGGGTGGATTGCCTAGAGAGACTGAGAACTCTCCTAGTGTTTCATTTCTCCATTAAACTTGAAAGAGAGTTTTTCAGGGTATATCAGTCTGGGTTGAAATTTGTTTTCTTGCAAGACTTGAAGTACTTTGCTCCATTTCTTCTTGACTTGATAGTTTATGAAGAGAAATCTGTTGTTATTCTGATGGGTTTTCTTTTAAATGTCATGTTTCTTTTCTCTAGCAGCTTTTAGTATACTGTTCCTGTACTTAATTTCAGGGATCTTGATTATTATATGTCTGGGAGTGGTTTTAATTGTGTTGATGTTTTTTGGAGTTCTATATGCTTCAGTTCTCTGAATGTCAGATTGTTGTCCCATATTTGGGAAGTTTTCTGCTATTACTTCTGCCCATATTCTTTTTATATCATTTGTATTGACTCCTTTCTCATTGATGCCTATTAGTCTTATGTTATTCATCTTTGCATCATCTTGCAGATGTTGAATTATTTGCCGTGCATCCTAGTTGTTTTTAAGAGATCTTTTATTACCTTTTCACTAGATGTACTGGTGTCTTTAATGTCTGAAAGTATTTTCACTTTCATTCAGATGGTTTTGCCAGCTTGTGATTGAGATTTTAATTTCCTATATATCACTGTGAATCTGATTTATGCATTCTATTTATTTCCTATATTGCTCATTCAAGGATTCCATCATTTTTATATTCTCTTTTGTGTCTTTTTGAAGCACTTAACAATTCTTTATAATAATAAAGTTATAGTTACCATTTCTTTTTTTACTTCAGAAATTATTTCTGATCTGATTTACTCTATGTCTTTCTGTAGTTGTTTCTTTACTTCAGATGCTATTATTTCGGAGGTTTTAGGTGTGTGACTTCCAATTTCTTCTATGCTACTGTCTCTTGCATTTGTTCTGGGTGGGGTCAGGGCCTGAGAATATATTTGGCTCCTTCTCTTTGTCATTTTGTATAGTACTGTCTTCTGACCTTTGGTGTAGAGCTTTGGTAGACTTATTATCTTAGTACCAGGTCTGGATCTACAAGTTCAAACACATCCAGGTGGATGTGACTTGGGTCTATCTGCACGATACCTTCTTTCTGCTGCAGCCCTTGAAAGTGAACTCACTGTGCCAGTCTGGCAAGATGTTATGCTCCTGGAACAGCTGGATGGGTCTTGCCTCTAGCCTCTCTGCAGGGAGTTCTCTGCAGGGTTCTGCACCAGGCCTATCTGATGGAGAAAGTTCCACATACAGGCCTGGCCTGGGCAGTGGCTGGAGTGAGGATCCGGAAGGCCCAGCACTGCTCCACTCACATGCTGGGCCTGGTTTCTGGTTGGACTTGGGATTATTATAGTTCAAATAGTAGAAAACACAATCCAAAGTGGTTCAAACAAGCAAAAGGGGAAATGTATTCATTCTGTGGTAAAGCTCTGCAATTAGAAATAACATTAAAACAAGTATCTGTTTTTTCTTCTCTTGCATTCAGCTTAACTCTATTATTTTCTATGTTTAGCTCCATTATCACATAATCTATCCCTCTGTGATTACCAGATCCAGTCTCACACTTTCACAGGTTCATTTAAGTCTAATAAAATTAAAATGGAAAATGTCCTCTTTCTAATCATGAAACTAAAATGTCTGGTGTTTATCTGCACTAACCAAACCACCCTGGCTAGAGGAATAAAATGCTCTGATTGGCATAAGCCTGAGAGACATGCTGTATCACACACAAACTGAGAAGAGATTGGATTGGTTTCTCCTAAGCAAAATTGGAAATACAACCACAAAGAGAAAAATGAGCACTTGCTTGGCAAGTGCAGGGGCCTGAGTTCAACAATATCCAGTACTGCAAAAAAAAAAAAAAAAAAAAAAAAAAAAAAAAAAAAAAAAAAAAAAAAAAAAAAAAAAAAAAAAAAAAAAAAAAAAAAAAAAAAAAAAAAAAAAAAAAAAAAAAAAAAAAAAAAAAAAAAAAAAAAAAAAAAAAAAAAAAAAAAAAGAAAGAAAGAAAGAAAGAAAGAAAGAAAGAAAGAAAGAAAGAAAGAAAGAAAAGAAAAATGAGTAGATGCTAATGACCAAAGATCAATAAATATTTAACTATATGCATGAGATATTCAACTATATAAGTGAGATGTTTACACATCATAAAACCACCACAAGTTCCAGGTAGTCCTTGTTAATTGCCTAATATAGAATGCATGAAATTATGTTTCAGGGGACAACTGAATTAAAGTGGAAAACTTTTTGAAGAATAACCATGTTTTAAAGGAAAAAGGTGCACATTCTAATGGCTTATTAATTTATATAAATATACACCAGGAGACAGGTACAACAATTCTTGTAGTGCTGTTCCTAAGAGCAAAATGTTGAAAACAACATAACTATCATTTGTAAGGAGAATAAATAATCAACATTGGTATACTCATGTAATGACATACAGTGGTGGTGAAAATTAATGAGTCACAGCTATAGAACATGGATGAATGTCATAGCATAATAATGTTGAATAAAAGAAATTCCCAGAAAATTATATATAGTTTGGTAACGTTTTCCCAAAGAAAAAATAGATAGATAAAAATAAGGTACAAATTGCTTAGAAGTGTGTATGTGTAGCACATACATTTTTATATAACTATAACACTACTGGGAGAAGATAAAACTAAATTCAGGATATCAGTAAGGGGTACAAGGATACAGGTGAAAGAATAGGGAAAAACAGTGAAGATGTAAGTTACTGATAATTTTCAGATTTGACTGAGTCATCATTGTACCATTAGAAAAAAATAAAAGTAGTTTAATGCAGAAATATTCAAGGCATGTCAGGGATTATGAGTAGAATGGAAATACTGGAGAAAATAATACATATATGGTATTAAGAACATATGTGATGGGAAATATACTAGATACAACTATGGTAGGGCTTTAAAACAGGGACTTGCACAATATGTATTGCATTTTAATGAATTTTACAGACATTTATTGAGCATTTACTATTGGTAAACCAATAAAAACTGACTCAGGGTTATAAAGGTGGGAATGAAAGTGATTGACCACCCAATGCATCATCAAAGAATAACAGAATAGGATTAAATCCTTTACTGAATATAAAAAGTCAGATACAGAGATGAATCAGAGAAGACCCTGGAGTTTTAGCAGACTAAATGATAGAATTAAAAGAAAGGAAAAAAAATAACATGACATAGGAGTTATATTGCATTTAGTATATTAAGTCGTTGTGAAACATTCTATAGGTTCAGACATGGCTTTGATACACTTGTAATAGCTACTAATGGCTTCAACTTGTCATAAGAGGAAAATGAAAATTTCCCCCATAGATAAATTAACTTTTGGTTGTTGATTTTGCATTTATGTCTTTTAGCTAAACTACATATACAGTTTCCAAAGCCATCTCCTGGTCATGAAGTAAAGTTGTCTTCAAAACAGTTTCTGAAATACATAGAACTGGTTGTATCTGAACTCACAGGTGATGAAAATCAAATTCTGGAAAATGTTGTAGAATTTCTGATGAATTCTGTAGAGAAGAACCATATTGAAAATTTAAGGAATTGTGCAAGATGGAAATGGTTGCATCGAATCCAACATGTTGCTGAGACAAGTGGTGTCTCCCTGGAGCCAGTATACAATTCAACTTTCAAGGCTCTTATGCAGGTACGTTTTCCAAAGTGATATGTAAGAAAAAAAAAATTCTGACAGTAAGTGATTTTTCAGTAGCTTCACAGAAGCACATGGTTGCATGCATTGGTCATTGGTTGCAACTATAAATGTTCAGTTCATTATCATAGTGAACAAATGACCCAAAACCTAAGCAAAATAAAACTGGAGTGATTACTAGTTGGCAATATAGAAGCAGAAAAGAAAGGTAGAAAAGTAATTTGCAGGCTGGGGAGATAGCTAAGGACCTGCCTGACCAATACAAGGACCCGGGTTCAATCTGTGGTAATGCATGCCATGCTGGCACCAAAAGTGGGTGTGGTGGTGCATGCCTGTAGTCCCAGCACTGGGGAGGCTGAGACAGGATAATCACTAGGAGTCTGAGCTGCATAGCAAGACCCTGTACTAAATCAAATTTGTATTTTATTTATGAGCAGAATACATTTATTGGGGAGAAGAAAGCTCCTGTCCAAAAGAGGAAGGGGCCCCCAAGTGGGTGGTCCCTGGGAAGGTGACTCTTCCAGGGACTTTTATAGAGGAAAACCATGTGGTGAGGCAGGTCTAAGGTGGTGAAGGACATGGGAACTTGCTTAGGTAGGCATGAGGTGGGACAGAACTATGGTCAACCAATGAGATTACAAGCACTACTGCTCAGGTAAAAATTGATTAAATACAGTACTAAATGGGGAAATGAGTCATGGAGTCATGTAGCAAGCAGGCAAAAATACAGAACAAGTTTTCTTCCTGTTGGGGTCGGGCTAGTGACTCTTTTAGGCTCTTTCAAGGTGATTGATACTTATTTAACATATTGATCCCTGATGCCCGTCTATAGGGAAGTATATAGCTGTATGTTTCCTCTTTTGTCTTGAGGTGGGGCCAAATGGGAATGTCTGTCACTTTCAAGTTGCAAAGTCACCTTGTTTTCCATCTTGTTTCCTTGAGAACCTGGCCCTGCCTATAATATTTCTATCTCATTTCAGCTGCCTACAACATTCCCCTCTCTGAAGAAGTAACCCGAACTTGCCATGAGGGAACCATGGGTGATGACCGCTCTGGCTTCTTCAGGCCGAAAGGGGTTGTAGTTGTTAACTGGCAATCAGGGATACTCTCCAGAGATTTTATCTAAAGGCCCTCAATAGACACCAGGCATTTTCATCTTCTTAGGTAGACACAGCTTTGAGTCTGGAGGAGACAAAACTGAAGAAACAATTAAATATGCATGGGTCAAATAATCACCCATTATTATGATATGAATATATCATAAGTTTATTATGATATATTCATATCATAAGTAATTGATAATTATGAATACAGTAAAAATGATTTTCACCAAGTAAGCAGTAATGTCTTCCCATAAAAATGATACAAATAGTGCTGAAGGGACCTTAGCACTTTATGCTAACATTGATTTGATATCTTTTGAACAGCTATTGAGACATTAAAAGTACCTGGAAAGTAATAATCTTTTAAAATTTGTAATTATAAAAAGACTAGTTAGGAGTGTCGTCTCTGTCGTTTCCTGGACCATGGCCAACCTCGAGCGCACCTTCATCGCCATCAAGCCCGATGGCGTGCAGCGCGGCCTGGTGGGCAAGATCATCAAGCGGTTCGAGCAGAAGGGCTTCCGCCTGGTGGCCATGAAGTTCCTGCGGGCCTCCGAGGAGCACCTGAAGCAGCACTACAGCGACCTGAAAGAGCGTCCCTTCTTCCCCAGCCTGGTGCAGTACACGCACTCGGGGCCCGTGGTCGCCATGGTCTGGGAAGGGCTGAACGTGGTGAAGACTGGCCGTGTGATGCTGGGCGAGACCAACCCTGCTGACTCCAAGCCAGGCACCGTCCCAGGGGACTTCTGCATCCAAGTGGGCAGGAACATCATTCATGGCAGTGACTCAGTAAAAAGCACCGAGAAGGAGATCAGCCTGTGGTTTAAGCCTGAAGAGCTGGTTGACTACAAACCCTGTGCTCACAACTGGATCTATGAGTAGAAGTGGGAGGCGCCTTGTCCTCGCTCTGTTCTCTTGGAGGACAGATGCATCCTTCTTTTCTAAACTTAAAGCCTATTTCCCAATAAAGTCTGACACAGGGCATAATGTCCTGGCAAAAAAAAAAGACTAGTTAGAACTTTTTATAGGTCCATTAGCAGAGATCTCTTAAATTTGGAGTTTAATCTCTTTTATCTTCTGGGTCCACTGGGGATTGTCTCAAATAAACTGGCCAATCCTGTTATTACTGGGGCACATGAATTGCCGGACCTATGGAAAACACTGAGTACTTTCTAGTTGGCAAGTGGGGCCAGTTTCTGGGTAACTGACAAATCTACATGAGCATGTATTAAAAGTTTAACAGGTTTTTTCCTTATATTGACAGTTAACATGGATTCCCTCAGGCTGAGAGGGGAAGACCTATGACCACCTCAATCTGAAACTTCCTCTGACTCCATTATAAACACTTTTTTTTTCCTTCTCTAGCAGCTTTGGACATTTTTGCTTGAACATTTGGACATTTTTCTCTTTGTCTGGATCCAGGGAAGCATAACTTTTTCCTGTTTTCTGACTGGCCTTCTTTCCTGTAGGCTGCTAGTATCACCATTGTAATTTTCCATCTATAATTCCATTCTGTATCCTTTCTACTATGAAACACCTCAACTGAGACCAATTTATTCTTGCAAACCCTTCTAACTTCTGTAGCTTGTGTCAGATATCTGGAGTACACTGAGCAAAATATAACTTTTCAGTTTTAAGGCCTCCTGCAGGCAGTCCTACCCAAGGAATGTAAGGGCTACTTCCCCTTTGTAGATTTCCTGACATAGGATTAGACTGATAGAAGAAGCATCTTTGAGGGCAATCAGCCCTATCCAAGGAACATGAAAATAGCTTCCCTTGTAATGAGGCAGGAAACTCTGGAGAAGGCTCAGCTCACCTGGGCTGTATGAGATGGACAGATAAGGCCTTACTATGTCTCTCTAGATAAATTAAATTGTCTCATTCAGTGTTTTAGATATGGCCTCCATTGTAAACAAGGGACACTGCTGAAGGATTTCTCCTTTTAACACTGTGCCTGAGTTTTATGTCACAAATACAAGACCTGACTCTATCTATAGGCCCAGAACTATTGGACACTGTGTAGCCAGTGTCATTAGAACTTTTCTTATCCTTACAGGATTTTATCTATGCTTGGGAACCTGTTTTAACTAGTTAAATATATGAACAACAATATATATTACATTTGTAAAAAAAATCAGTCTCAGCATCATTTTGTTTAGTAAGTAACCTGAATATATATTGCAGTACCTCAGTCACAGCTAAAGCAAGATGTCTTCTAAAGTCTGTTTCTACTGAAGTACAATGACTGGAAGGAAGGTCAAAGTTGAAAAAGGACAAAGAGACCTGTGCCAATGTCCAACAATAGGCTGGGTTTTTTCTCTAGTCATGGGCTCCTCTGTGGAGATGACAGGCCCAGCGTCCTTTAGTCCTAATGAACTACCTGGGAAACTGAGTCTGAGCTCTGGGCCCTCTGCCTCAGAGTGTAGTCTCACTTCTAGTGGCTGCCTCGGCAATCAGGGCATGGCTTGTGGGCCTCTTAAGGCAATCTCTCTTATGTGGGCCTGGCTTCTGACAGCAGTAGCAGATGAACCTCATCAGTGGATGAACCTTATTGTCACTGAGCTCTTCTTGGAGCACAGAGAATCAAACTTAGGGTCTGTTTTGAGGCCACAATAATGGCAGCCATTTTTTATTTCTTTGCTTTCTCCCCTTGGCTTTTTCCCAGTTCTGATTATGGGACACTAAGGTAGCAGTTTTCACTACAGTATCAAATGAGTGTCTGGAGAAAAAAAAACTATCTTTTGTAGCTCTTTTCTAGTATCTGGAGCTGAGTAATGAACTTACCAGTAAGAATAATATATCCCTCTATTGAATTAGGATCTAGGAAAGTATGCTTTACCAGTTCCTCTATTAAACATTCTAAGAAATCAGAGGGGCATTCATCTTTCTCCTGGTAAATAGCTAAAATTTAAAATAAATAGAAGTCTTAGTTCTAGTTCTCAGACCTACAAGAATACATAGTTGAAAAAATGTATTTTCTAGTTTGTTGCCTGGCTGGCTATTAGGCCAGCAGGGGTCTGATTATTTGGGCTCCAGTGGGAACAGGTAGTTTCACTTGTCTATTTCTTGGCTCTTTAACATTAACAATATCATATTTATCTCAAAATGTAATAGCAGCTTGTAATGCTGCCTTTCGTTAGAAGTCAAAGCTTGGTTTAAGATTAACATTGCATCTTTCCAATCTAGTTTATAAGCCTGAGTAAGTCTTCTAAAGACATCAATGTATTTATCAGGGTCATATAAAGATCTTCTAAGATATGACTTTATCTGTTTTAGCTCACAGAGAAAAAGGCACATGAACTCTGGAAGTTCTAAATTTCCTATTTACTTCTTTAATACTAAATAGAAAATTTTAAAAAAGATTTAAGAAGGAAACTAAATTATAGAAAGAGAAACAAATATCAAGAAAAGCCTCATGTTCTCATTTCATGAGTATGTTCAATTTATGGGTTAACATGTAATATCATTAATGATTTAAGATTTACAGATGTAGAGATCTTGCAGTTCTTTTAATTACAAGTTGCAGCTGTGGAAAGTAGAGCTTCAAGAAATCTTTTTCTTAAAGTACATGGATCAAATGTCCAAACTATGTTAAGAATTCCTTGAGAGCATTTTTTTTTTTTTTTTACATCCACAGGTTTAAATGATCAAGAGATACCAATGAAATGAAGGCATTTTCTTGTTCCAGCTCTCTAAAATCAATATCTTTAATTGAGCCCAAAAAATGTGACTATAGTTCCAAGGGATCTCAGCCTCTAAAGTTGACTAGACATCAGAGGTTTTGTTTTGTTTTTGTTTTTGCTTTTATATTCAGTAAAGCAGTCTAATTGGCATAGAGGAAACCTATTCCACTCAATAAAACTCATATTTAGGAGACATCTGTGGTGTCAGCCTTTTTCTCACTGCCATGAATAGCAATAAATAGCTGTATAATTTATTCAGAAACCTCATAAATTGGCTAGTAAAACAATTAAGACTTTCTTTGACTGTTTATAAATACATGGAAATGTTTTGCTACAGGATGCTGAAGCCCACGGAAATAAGAAGATCAGTGCTCACATTTCCCTGTTAGAAGAAAACCTTGTACTACCAGATAGAGGGGCTGTTTTATTGAGAAATGTGGCTTGTACCCTAGATGATGCTCCATTTGTATTAGACCAAGTGCTTTATCAGGACATGAAGGGAATCAGGTAAGAACTTCTTGAAGAGTTTAGTTTCATTCTTCTAAAAAAAAAAAATAATAATTCCTCTTCTGAAGTAAACTGGTACCCAAATCCTAGTGAATAGCTCAGGAGGGAAATGTCACCAGTGAATCTAAAGTGGGATATGATGGGTTTCCAGTCCCAAATGATTTCAGTTGGTCATTTCTAGAGCTTACTTTTAAGCAATAACTTACCACCCAGGGACTCTTTCATAATATCAGCTCCATAAATTATATCTCTTCATCCTATTTATGTGTTTTCTGTGGTAAGATCTACTGTTGTATTTTAAATATCTCCCTCAAGTCAGGCCCTACAAACTTGTAATCTTATCTGAGTTTGCTTCTTTTATTTATAATGTCCATGTTTTTTTTTTTTTTTTGTCTTTTTGAGACAGGGTCTCGCTATGCAGTTCAGGCTGGCTTTAAGCTCACTTTGTAGCTCAGGCTGGTCTCGAACTCACAACAATCCTCCTGCCTCAGCCTCCCGAGTGCTGGGATTACAAGCATGCGCCACCACGCCCGGCTATAATGTCCATGTTTATGAGTGGCAGATTGATCTAGTTTCTTCTATGGCTTAATCTAAAGCCAGCCTGTCTCTATGGCTTATTCTTATCCCTGTGTCCTTTTTTTTCTCAGCTTTACAGTAGTGGCTGAAGGAAAGCCAATTCATGTGCCCCAAGTTCAATATCATGGGAATGTCTTTTTCTGGAACAAATCCCACGAGAATGATGATCATAATGGGTCGTTCCTGGCTCTGCCTCTTCAGGATGCCTATATGAGGGTCTTTGGGGTCCTGGCTGTTGACACTCTTAGAGATCCCCATGAAGTAAACATCTTCCTACCTCATGAGATTAGATTCTATCAGGTAAGTAATAGAAGTCTTCATGAGCAAATGATAGGATGGCCTTCCTATATTTCTTAGAAAGTGAAGCCAGTTATCGTGTTTGGTCCTGTTGCCTGTGTCAGTCTTTGAAGAGCCACAGATGAAAATGTTAGCATTGGCATCTGATGAATGCAGCTCCTACCCATTTACTTATGAATGCAGCTCCTATCCTTTATTTATGAAAGTACTCGTGGACTCAATTGCACACACATGCATCAGCCTTTCCGGGACTATGGTTAATATGTGTCTTATAGCATTAATCACAAGAATAAAATTTGTGTTGTGGAACAGAATCTAACAATTAAACCCACAAAGTAGGAATGAATCCTTAGAAGGGATATGTTTGTTTTATTGATAATGCTACCTGGTAATCTTGTGTTCTTTCCATAAGAGGTACTAAATATGATATGCATTTCCATAACTCTTGTTCTTAGTATTACAATTATTTTTTGGTACTGAACTCAGGACCTTGTGCTTGCCGTGTAGATGCTTGTGTGACTGAGCTACATCACAGGCTCAATTACAATTCTTAAGGGCAAAGAATTAAAAAAAGCTCCAAATGTTTATTGAGTATGGTTTAAAATTAGGGCTGGCCAAATAGCTCAGTGGATTAAAGCATCTGCAAGCAGGAGCAGGGGTGGGGGTGGGGGGTTGGAGAGGGCGTGGGGAGGTGGGGGTTCAATTCCCAGAGTTCAATGCAATGGCAATTGAGACTAGGCGTGGTGGCACGCGCCTGTAATTCCTGCTTTTGGGAAGCTGTAAACAAGTGGAAGAGTCTGATCTATGAGTCCAGTCTAGTAGTGAGATCCTGAACACCCTGTAGACCCTTCCTTAAAATACAAAAAATAAATAAATAAAATTAAGTCACAAAACAACATAGTTGTTTTTAAGACCATGAAATAACTACAACAATTCTACATGGATTTTTATATAATTCTGTGGATAGAAATTTCAATGAAGGAAGATTTAAAGCCATTATGGAGATAATGGGCTGTGTAGTAGCTCAGTAAGTTAGGAGCATGCTATATCCTTGTCTTTATTCCCCTGTAAACTTTGGGTATTTATGTTCATTTGTCATTAATTGTTTTGTTTTGTTTTTTTCTCATTCCACTTACTGGATAGAGAACTGAGAAAAGTGGTTGAGTATCTTGTGTTCTTGAATGTATAAGATTTATTCTCATCTAACATGAATAACATTTAGAAACTAAGGAGTAAAATGGAGAAGTGATCAGTGGGTGAACTATATAGTTTTCTTAGCATGTCCAAATAAATTAGAAAATTGACCTCATAGCCTGTAGAGATAAAGGCCCATGGTTCACCATTAAATGGATTGAGTCTTCATATATAAGTGCGTATGATTTTGAAAAATTTGTGGCTACTGAAGAGTTTCTTAACAGTATGAAAGTAAAGGCCAGTATTCAATTATTTCCCCAATCTTGCATAAGTATATCTGTTAATCTGAGCAACAGATTTGATGGTAAAATAGATAATACAACACCCATTGTTAGCTATTCCTGTTTTGAAAATCTATTAACATATGTATTGTTATATGTGACCCTGTTTCTGTCTTTTTTCTGTTTTCTTTTTTTTTTTTTTTTTCGGCAGAACTGGGGATTGAACTCAGGCCCTTGCACTTGCCAGGGAAGTGCTTATTCTACTGAGCCATCTCTTCACACCCCTCTGTGTTTTTTCTATTTGTTTTTGCTTCTGGTTTCACTCTTCAAAATAAAATTGAGATTAGAAATATCACATGTAAGTTCTACAGATTTCCTACCCCTTTTCTATAGAACCGTATATCTTTATAATTGTCAAAAGACTATAGTCTAGCATGTTACAGGTTTGGGACAGCATGTCCTGTGCATTTTTCTGACAATCTGAGCGATAGATGGAAACATTAGCATTGGCATCTGATGAATGCAGCTTCTACCCATTTGCCCAGAACTAGAACCTTGGCTTTTGAACATTTTTCTCACATTTTAATGTTTATCTTTTTCTCTAATAGAACATATCACAAATTTCACTGGACTATTTTCATAAAGTATAAAAAGTTATATAGATCTTTCTGTTTTAAAAAAACAAAGTTTAGTAGTAGTTTATACCCTCATGAATATAACATCACTTCATCAGCTTTCAGTCCCTGGTATCCACTCCCTTACCTCTCCCATCTTGATCTCTTTCGTCATGCCCAAGAAGTCTACCTTCTTATTTCCTACTATTTCTCCTTTATTTGATTTATTAGTAATTTCTATTTTAGATTTTTCATATCAGAGAAGCCATGTGATGTTGAACTCTATGTATCTGACTTATTTCACTTAACATTATGGCCCCAAATTCCATCCCTTTTCCTGAAAATGACATGATTTCATTCTTCTTTGTGGTAAATTGTATACATACCCCTCATATACTATTCTGTTCACAGGGGTCTAACTGTTTCCAGAACTTAGCTATGGTGAATTGTGCTATAAACAAATTGTGCTATAAACAAGAGTATACAAATGGATAAACCTTGAGACCATAATTCTATTTTTACAAATAGCAATGAGAGAGTTTTATAACTGATCATAATTCTAAATAAAATAAATTAGACAGAAAATATTAAATATCTCATGGTTTCTCTAATATAAGGAATCTGAAGTACAATTAATTTAAAAAGCAAAATATGGGCAAGTGAGATCGCTCAGCAGGTGTAAGCACCTGCCTAAACAAACACAGGGATGGGGTTCTATTCTTGGAACTACAAGCCATGCCAGCCCTGTCCCCAGACACCTTGAGCCAGCCACTGAGTCCCAGCATGGTGGCAGCCACCGGCGATCCCTGTATTGGAGAGACTGAAAACAGGAGGACCCTACAAGTCTGAGCTGCGCAGTGAGACCCTGTACCAAATACATAAAAAACAAAATAAAATATAGATTATAAGAAACTGAAAGTAGATCTTTTAGAGATGAGAAGGGGATCTAGGGATTGAAGGAGAGAAGAGTGAAGGGAGGAAAAGCAAAAGTAAAATGGATTAAGGTGCTATATGTGTAAGTACGATTCCTCATGATGAATGTATTCATTATGTATCTCAAAGTTCTACTAATAAAAAATAAATCAATAAATAATATATATGGGTATGCATTTATCAGTATAATATAATGTCTTTCTTTCAATAATATTCCTCGAAAAGGTATATCTGGATTAAATGGAATTACTAGTTTTGGGTTTTTATGGAATCTCCATACTGATTTCCATAGTGGTTGCACAAGTTTACATTTCTACCAATAGAACGGAAGAGTTCCTTTTTCTACATATTCTTGCCAGCATTCATTGTTTTGTTTTTTTAAATTTTTGAGCTAGGCATAGGGTCTCACTACGTAGTTCAAGCTGGCCTGAACTCACTATCTATCCCAGGCTGGTCTCAAATTCATGACAGTTGTCCTGCCTCAGCCTCCTAAGTGTTAGAACAGGAGTGCACTACCCACACACCTGGCTACTTTTTGTGTTCTTAAAGATAGTCATTTTGCTGAGGTTAAACTGAGAGCAGAGAGTTGTTTTGATTAGCATTTTACTAAAATACTAAAGATCTGATTTTTTTTTTTCATATACTTATTAGTCATTTGTACTCTTTTGAGAAGTATCCAGTTCATTTGCCCACTTTTTGTTTGGGTCATTCATTGAACAGGAGAGTAAATTTTGTTGAGTTTTTTATATAATCTGGATATCATTCCTCTATCAGATGAGTAGGTAGCAAAATTTTTCTCCATTCTGTAAGTTGTCTTTTTCACTCTGTCAATTGTTTCTTTTACCACAGATGCTTTTTATTTTAATGTAATCAGTCTCATTTGTTAATTCTTGATACTATTTCTTGTGCTACTGGAAGAACTCTGTTCAGGAAGTTTTTGCCTGTGCCTACAGGTTCAGTTACTTACCCATGTTAATTTCCAGCAGTTTCAGAATTTTCACTTCTATATCTAGATCACTAATTTGTACTACTATGGGGTGAGAGATGGATCTAGTTTCAACCATCTGAATGTGGGTAAACTAGTTTTCCCAACACCATTGCCATATTTTCACATCTTACCAAAATCAATCTATAGATTTAATACAATCTCTATTAAAATGCTAATAGCATTCTTCACAAAACTAGAAAAAAGTAATACTAAAATTCATAGGCAACCAGAAGAAACCTAAAATAGGCAAAGCAATTCTGGGCAAAAACACAAAAATAGGAAGCATCACAGCATCAAATTTCCAGTTATACTACAAAGCTATAGTAAATAAAAACAGCATGATACTATGGGAAGAGGCTGGAGCTAAAGATGGAGCACATATGTGGGGCTGGAGCAAAGCCAGCCCTACGAACACAAAGCGCCCAAGGCAAGCCATGTGAACAAGCTGTATCACCCCAAGAGCATCAAGTGCCTGAGAAACTGAATCCAGGGCTTTACACATGCTAAGTAAGCACTCAGTCACTGAGCTGCATCCCAAGTACCTATCCTCCACCTTTTAAATTTTATCTGAGAAAAGATCTTGTTAAATTTTCTGAACTAGCAGGAACTTGCCATCCTCTTGCCTCAGCCTCCACTCTAAATGGAACTACAGGAATGTACCACTATGTCCAGCCTATACCCTTCTTTCCTTCCTTTTCACCCTTTCTATCTTACTTCTTTTTGTTTGCTTTGTTTTTTGCAATACTGAAGATTGAACCTAGAGGCATTGTACCTCTGAGGTACATATCCAGACATTTCCCTACCTTTTTAAGAAAGAATCTCACTAAGTTGTTTCAGCTGGCCTTGAATTTCCAATCCTACCTCAGCCTGCCAAGTAGCTGGTACTTACTTGTGTACCTATGCCTCTGGGTTTGAGTTCTTGATGATTCTTGTTATGTAATTGAATATGGAACACTAATGATGAATAAGTTGTAAGAAGTAGTTTATCATTAATTTAAAAGATAGTGCAGTTAACACATTGCTAATAGATAGCTAATTATTTTTCTGTTAAAAAAAAAAAAATAGGGCCAGCAAGATAGCTCAGAGAACTAAGTGCCTGCTTTGGCAAGAACAGGGACCAAGGTTCGATGCCCAGTCCCTCATGCCATGCTAGCTCTGCCCCCTGGTGCACTTAGCCAGTGACTGAGTCCAGTTGTGCAAGCCTGTAATCCCAGCACTTGGGAGGCTGAAAACAGGAGGATCACTACAAGTCTGAGCTGTGTAGTGAGACCCTGTACCTAGTACATTAAAAAAAAGCAATTTGAATTTTCTCTCTTTACAGGGTGTTGCCAATGTCTTCAGCAATGCCTATCACTATGTTCACAGCAGGGAGCATATCCTACATGTTGTGATCACTGGTATCAGATGGCTCTTCACTATGGCATCCGGCATTACCTCCATCACTACCTACTTTGTTGAATCTAGCCCAGACCAGGTAAGCAAGACTCAACATCTTACATCTCTTCCATGTCAGATGTGATAGTGATCTGGTTGCAACCTCTGTCACCCCCATGATCACAAGCATTGATTCAGCTAATCTAGCTGGCTAGACAAGTGTCTCCTTCCTCCCTCACGGTTCACGTGCATCCTTCCAGAAGCTGTGTGCTCAAAGAGGACAGCTGCACCAACAGAAGAGGCCATTTTTCAGTCAAGGGTATATGAATTGCTATACTCCTCTACTAGAACTTCCAAATAAGTTCTCAAAATCTCTTCAGTGTAACAAAGTTACTAGATGTTAGCATTTTTCTAATCTTAAAAAAAAAAACTATATTAGCTACTAAACTAACTGGAGAATATACCTCTAGGAGCTTCAACCCTTGGTTGTGAGTGATAGAAATCTACATTAGACAAAAGATAAAATTAACTGATTCATGTGACCAAAATGAAGAAGGCACAGCAGTCAAGCTGGCTTCCAGTATGACCAAATCTAGGGCTTCAATACCATAAGAGTCCTCTCACGTCCTTTATCATCTCAATCCTCATGTTTTCCTCGTTCTGACATTGGTTTTGTTCTAAATAAAGATGGGCTTTATCCATATGGCAGGTTCAGATGCTTAGTAAAGCTTCCAGTGAAGCGTTCAAGTTTGGAAAATTCAAGAAAGAAAACTATTTCACTCATCCTGGGATATGTCCCAAGAGGCAACACCTCCATTGTCACATTAGTGATATGGGCATGGATAACGGACTTCTACTTTGGAAGGACACAATGATATTTCCCCAATAATGCTTTTTTAAAAAGGTTCTTATGTATAATATGATTACTCTGAGGGGTTTTATTACATAGGTATAGTTTGATCATATCTACTCCTTACTACCCTCTCATACAGTCCCCCTCCTGTTCCCCCTTATTCTCTTCATTCTCTGTAACAATAGTTCTCCTTTCTCTTTCATGTTAGTATTTTTAGATTCCACATAAAAGGGAGAACATGTGGTATTTGTATTTCTGAACCTGGTTTATTTTGCCCAACATGCTGACGTCTAGTTCTCTATCTATTGTCCTGCGAATAACAAAATTTCCTGACAGGTGAATAATACTCCATTGTATATATACACATAGATGTGATTTAGATTACATAAGAAATAGATTAGATATAGATATGCCACGTTTTCTTTATTCATAGTATATTGATGGAGATTGAGGCTGGTTCCTTATTTTGGCTACTGTGAATAAACATGGATATGCAGGTATCCAATAGGATGCTGCCTTTAATTCCTTTGGGTACATTTGAAGTAGTAGTAAAGCTGGACCAAATGATAACTCAATTTTTAGTATTCTGAGGAACCTCTCTACTGATTTCCACAGTAGCTGTACTAATTTACATGACCATCAGCAGTGTGGGAGGGTTCCTTTTTCTCTGCATTTCCAGGATTTTTTTTTCTTCTTTTTTTAGTAGTGTTTTTGATGATAATCACTCAGATGAGCATTTCAATGTAGTTTTGATTGCCATTTGGCTATGGCGAAAGATATTGAAACTTTTTTCAATACTTATTGGCCATTTGTGCTTCCTTATAGAAATGTCTATTTAAGCCAGGTATACCTATAATCCTCCCACCAATCTGAAGGCTGAAGCAGGAGGATTACTGTGAGTTCAAGGTTAGCTATACAAAGAAGTTCAAGGCCACCCTGCACTAAATAATGAGACTCTAAAAAGAAAGAAAGAAGGGGCAGGGGAAGATGGCTCAGTAGAATAAGCACTTCCCTGGGAAGGGAAGTTCAATCCCCGGTTCCGCCAAAAAAAAAAAAAAAATAAAGAGGAAAGAAACTTAGAAATGTCTGTAGTTTATTTGCCTGTTTATTGATTGGGCTATTGTATTTTGCATGTTAAAATTTTAGTTTTTTATACAATCTAGATATCAATCCTAGATCAGAAGACAATCTGGAAAATATTTTCTCCCATTTTTGGGGGCTATCTCTTCACTCTGTTAGTCATTTCCCTTGCTGTGCAGAAATATTTTAATTTGTTGTAGTCCCACTTGTTGATTTTTTCTTATGAAATTTGAGTCTTACTCAGGAAGTTCTTGCCTTGTCTAGGACTTCAAGTATTTCCCCTATATTTTCTTTTAGACATTTCAAAGTTTCATATCTTATGCCTACATATTTAATTTTGAATTTTTGTACAAAGTGGAACTAGAGATCTAGCTTCAGTTTTCTACAAGTGGATATCTAATTTTCTCAGCATCATTTGTTGAAAAGTCTGTCTTTTATCCATCATATATTTTTGCCTCCTTTGTCCAGAATCAGTCTATAGAGTGGGAGGTTGTTTCTGTGTCCTGTATTTTGTTCCATTGGTTTGTGTGTCTATTTCTGTGTCTACCTCATGCTAGTTTTGCTACTATGGCTTTTTGTTTGTTTGTTTGTTTTATTTGTTTGTTTGTTTTGTATTTTCCATGTTCACAGGTTTATATTTTAAATGGTATTGACACTTGTGGAAACTTAGGTACACTTTGTGTTTCTCCACAATTTACAATTATACATCACAATCCAAGCAGTGAGAGAGCCTGTTGCAGCTAATGACAGAAGCAATGGGAGAAAAGTCAGGAATATTTTATGGCTGTGGAAGTTCAGATGAGAGTTAGTGAACACATCACATGAATAAAATTGTGCTGTGAGCCTTCCACAGTGTGTCACAAACTTGGCTTCAATGGGCAGTCCCATAAAGCCAGTACCTGAAACATCAGAGGGGTGTTTGCAGAAGAAAAGTTCAGACTTTTGATTATGTGACTTGCAGGATCATACTTTGACATGAATTCTTTGATTATGACTGTTTTGACTCTTCTTGATCACCAATTCACAGGACAGCCTAAAATAGAATGGTTAGAAATAAAATAAAGTGTCATGGCCTGAAGGCTACCTGTCCACAGATTCACCTGTTGAAGCCTCCACCCCAGATATCACAGAATATGGCTGACTTGGAGACAAGGAAACTAAGATCCCTCAGGAAAACTGAGGCCTCAGAGTGGCTCTACTCCAATCTGAGTGATGTCTTCTAAGAAGGAAGTTGGATGTGCAAAGGGACACCCATAATGCACTTCAGGACAAAGGCCATGGGAAGAAGGAAAAAGGGCTCACTGAAAATCAAGAGGAGCATCCTTCAAAGAAACTGACCCGCTCCTGCCAACATCATAACCCTGGGTTCTCAAAGTCCAGAACTGAGAGAAAGGAAATAGCTGTTGGGGCTGGGGAGGTGGCTCAGTGGAATAAGTGCTTCCCTGACAAGTGCAAGAGCCTGAGCTCAATCCCCAGTTCTGCCAAAAAAAAAAAAAAAAAGAAAGAAAGACATAGCTGTTAATTCAGCCTTCCAGGCTCCAGCATTTTCAATAAGGGGTGATAAAAATATACTTCTGACATATGTTCAGTTACTCTCAATGGCAACTGTCGCAAAATAAATGCAGGTACTTCACGTTTTCAAGAGATATTTTAAAATATGGTATTTCAATAGAAGATTAAAAGCCATACTTTGTCTTTTCGGCCAGAACCGCATCTTCCAGTAATTTGCCACAATGATTAATATAAAGGGCAAGCGGAGGGGAATCCAGTATATGTTTTACAAGCCTTTTATAAAACATGGGGTTGTTCTTTTGGCCATAAACATTCGAATTACAATAAGGGTAGTATTGTAGACATCAAGGGAATAGGTACTGTGCAAAAAGGAATGCCTCACAAATATTACCATGGCAAAATGGGAAGAGCCTATGTTACCCAACATGCTATTGACATTGTTGTGAACAAGCAAATTAAGGGCAAGATACTTACCAAGAGAATTAATGTGTGTATTGAACATATTAGACACTCAAAAGTCATGATAGCTTCCTGAAATGTGTCAAGGAAAATGATTGGAAAAAGGAGGAAGCCAAAGAGAAAGGTACCTGGGTTCAACTGAAGCACCAGCCTTCCCTTCCCAGAGAAGCACACTTTGTGAGACTAATGGAAAGGAATCTGAGTTGTTGGAACCTATTCCCTATGAATTCATGGCATAAAGTGGAGGTGTTGCTCTGCCATTCAGAACATAATTGTCAGTTTAAGTGTTCTAGGTCCTATGAAAAAATAAAATCATCCTCTGTTGTAAGGGTGGTTTTCTTAGTTGAACAGGTATATGGTGCCTTCTTACCTCAGAAATATTTGCAGCAGATTTCACTGTTCCTAGTAATTCTGTCTAGTCTCTTTTTCTTTTTTTTTTTTATTGAGAAATATCAATGAGATAGTTTCAAAGCTAATTAATAGGACATTGTGTCTAGTCTTTACTCTTCAGAGTTTTTCTTGCTGAAAGGTATTGCTAAGGTATTGTGCAGGTGTACACCCATATATTCAAATATTTATAAAATATATTGGCTTGAAGATCCTATAAATCATCATAGGGAAAAGATGTATCAAAATAAATGAAAGTCACTTCAGAAACAAATGTAAGTCTATTTCAGTTGCATAAATTGTGTAAAGCACAAAAAGCCATATTTTTCCCTGTTTAGCAATTATTTTAATTAGAAAGTCAGTCTTTACATTGTCAACGTTTGACTCCAGAATGGAATACTACTAGGGAGTGGTATTGGATGGGTACAGGTACTCCTGGGTACATGTGCTCTAGTGCATCCAGGTCCCTGACAATCCTAGTTCTAAAGTGATAGGAAGAGGACTAAATATGAGGGGCAGCAGGGTTTGAAAGTCCCTGGGCAGTCAAGGTTCTTCCAGAAGCATTAATGTCAAAAGGCAACTGTACTATCAACTGCGGAAAGATCGCTTTTCCTTTCTAATTCTCTTCTTCTGAAGCCCTTGCCGCTGCCATTGCCGCTGCTGCCGGGACTGGTGCCAGAGTCCATGCCAGGCTCATCCTCCAGCTTCTGGCCACTCAGGGCGCAAGGTCTACTATGACTTTTTTATATAATTTAAAATTGGACTGTATGATGCCTCCAGGTTTGCCTTTTGTGCTTAGAATTATTCTGGGTCTTTTGTGTTTCCACATGAATTTTAGTTTTTTGTTTTTTTTTTTTTTTCTAGTTCTGTAAAGAATGTCATTGGTATTTTGATAGGATTGCATTGAATCTGTAGATCACTTTAGTAAATATGGTCATTTTATTTTTTTTAATATGATCAGTTTAAAGTATTGATTCTGCTGACCCATGAACAAGGAGGTCATTCTATTTTCTAGTATGATCTTCAATTATTTTCTTCATTAATCTCTAAAATTTTCATTATAGAGGTCTTTTATCTCCTTGCTTTCCAGATTTTTTCCCTAGCTATTATTATTGGTGTTAAAAAAAAAGTTTCTAGGAGCCAAGGAGATAGCTCAATAGAATAAGCACTTGCCTGGCAAGTGCAGGGTCCTGAGTTCATTCCCTGGTACTGAAAAAAAAAGTTTCTAAATAATATTTACATGTTGATTTTATATCATGCTACTTCACTGAATTTATTTCAGCTCTAAAAGTCTTTTAGTGGAGTGTTTAGCATCTTCTAATATTGGATCATATTATCTTCAAACAAGGATAATTTGACTTCTTCCTTTCCTACTTAGAGCCCTCTTATTTCTTTCTCTCCCTGATTGCTATAGCTAAGATTTTAAATACTATATTTAATGGAGTGGTAGGAGTTAATGTGATAGATTCTTGTGGAGTGTTTACTTCCTTACGTTTAATATTAACATTAGGATTTGCTGTATGATAAGATTGATAGAAAGTTGTCTTCTTTTCAAAAGAGCTAAATAACTCCATGAGGTGCCTAATCAAGTAGGATGTTACCTTTGTTGTCTCCCATTTCTTTGGCCGGTCTGTAACAGGTACCTATCTCCATCTCTCTTGGCTTCTTCTTTTCTTTACTTACCAGCAGTTACCTCCTTCCCTCTTTCAGTGACTGGAGCAAGTTGATAAAGCCTTGGCCATAAAGAACTGAATCACAAAACTCTTAGTAGGGTGGTCCAACATGTGGAGGTGGTGAATACCTTGTTCTTGTCCCTGCATGTGGATGAGTTGAGGGTTGAAGTGCAAACTGGAGCCTCCAAGGACCACTGGGGCTGGAGAAAACTACCACATAGTTAGGCCTCTGTAATGGTGGGCAAATACATAGAGTCTAGGGAAGATACAGAAGCATTTTTAGGGGGTCTTAAGGAAAACAGCCCCATGAGCACCATGAAAAAGGCCAAAATAGCCCAAAGCAATCAGCAAAAAGTATGCCTGCCATAACATGTGATTTCAGAACTGCAACATGGCAAAGCCACAAAGATGATGGAATATCTGACCCAAGGTCATTTTGTAGTAGTAAAGACTTCTGATGGTTGGGAGGTAGAAAAGATCCATCTAGAAATCAGGGTCTAAATGAAAATAGGATAGCTTGTCCAAGGCTGTCATTAAGAGCTGCATCCTACTCTAGGCATAGTGGCATATGCCTATGATCCCAGCACTAGGGAGTCTAAGGCAGGTTTACTGTGAGTTTGAGGCCACTCTTGGCTACAAAGTGAATTTAACACCAGCCTGCATGGCATAGCAAAACCCTGCCTCAAAAAGACAAAAAGAAAAAAGTTAGATCCTTGGTCTAAGACATCATGAGATTTTTGTGTTATAAATGACAAGATGTGACTGTAGGGATTTTTTTTTTCCAAGCATTCAACTATTGTAACTTTGTAAGACAAACTTTTTCCCTTCTGCAGTCCCCCAAATCTACTTCTGTCTTTTCAGCCTATTTTGTATCATAAAATGTATGCAGTATCGATGGGCTCAATAGCCCTATGGCTTCTGTTTGGCTTTGCCATTGAGAGACTCAAGTGGGAAGTTGGCAGGCAGAAAGAGGCTGAAGCTGAAATATATGTTTCTGACTCTCTGCCAAGCTGCTATGCATTGGTTATGTTCTGCTAAAAGCCACTTCCCCTTTATTCAAGGGTCTTCTCCTTACAGATCTCTTCTCTAAGTTCTTGTAGTTGTTTTGTCTTCTTTCCTCTTCAGGCTGAGTGGTTAACTGTTCACTGCTACTATGGCATAATTCTAAACACTGCCTCAAACTTCATAAATATTCCCTTTATTAAACTCTCTTCAAATTACCAAGTCCTGGCATGTCTTTTATCTCTTTCTGCCACTTTGACTGATACAAATTAAAAAATACATACTAAAATACTCAAATTTACCTCTTGGCCAAATACCTGTCAAGTATAGTCACAGAGAAAAAAATCTTATTCTGTGGATAATAATATAAATGAGAAAAATAGAAGACTCAAATTATTCTTAGATATGCCACACAGGCTATTTTATTTCTCAAAAGCACCTATGTCTTTTGTTGGAATAATGAACTTACTAAATACATAATCTGCAGCACACTGACTAATGGCCCTTTCATCTCAAAGATTCCCCTGTCCTAAATCCTGTAATCTGTATCAGTCCTTACATGGTAATAGTTATTTTTCAAACTTGAGAAATTTGATATGTGGAAATAGATTATCCTGGGTTGTCCAAATGAGCCAATCTAATCAAGAGTCCTTAAATCAGAGAATTAACAGAACTCAAAAAAATCCAACCTACCAATTTTAAAAACCCAAATCAAAAATGGGCCTCTCAGATTGACACACACTTCTCAGAAGAAGAAATGCAAACAGAAAATCAATATATGAAAAAAAGTTCAATACCACTGGTCATTTGACAAGTACAAATTAAAACACGCTGCAATTCCGTCTCACCAAAGAAAGAGTAGCTATTATCAAGAAATAAACTAATTAACAAATGCTGGAGGGGTTTCAGGAACAAAGGAACCATTCTCCACTGTTGGTGAGAATGTACACTGGTGCAACCACTATGGAAATTCATCAAAAACCTAGTGTGGAGATTCTTTAAAGACTAGGATTGGAGAGCTCACCTGGCCCAGCTAGTTCCCCTGCTGGGTATCTTCTCAGAAGAATTAAAAACATCATACCACAGTGATATATGCACTCCCATGTTAAAGAGCATAATTTTTAATAGCTAGACTTTGGAAACAACCCAAATGCCCATCAACCAAGCAATGGATAAAAGAGTGTTCTTTTTATACAATGGAGAGCTATTCTGCCATAAAGAAGAATAAACTAGACACTTTTATAGGTAAATGGATGCAACTCGAGACCATACTCATGAGTGAAATAAATCAGACTCACATGTGTAAACATTGTATTGTTTCCCTACTGTGAGAAACTGAAAGAGTAAATAAGATCCAAAGTGTATAATAAATATTGTGAAAGGGGAAAATCTGTTCAAAAGAAAAGAGAAACTGGGATGGGGGAAAGGAGAAAAGAAGGAAGGGAAAAGCAATTATATGGTAGTTAAGATAGTTATACTACTAATTTCTCCTAATTCATTGAAAAGAAAGGTTTGTGCTAATATGGCTTGGACAATTAAATGCCTATATTTTGCACTCTGAGTAACTAATTTAAAGATGATACACAATTTGTTAACCATTGTAATGCTCTTGTTATCTCGTTTTGAAATTTTGGATCTTCCTCCCTTTAAAATAAAATTTGAGGGCCAGAGAGATGGCTCAGTGAAATAAGTTCTTCCCCAGCAAGCACAAGGACCTGAGTTCAATCCCCGGTTCTGAAAAAAAAAAAAATTCTGAGAGTACTGTTGCTGACAAAACATATCAACTTTTAATTTATTGAATCTGTCCTGTTAATTTGTCTTGAAACTGTCTCATTGCTATTTGTTCTTCAATAAAAGAAAATTTGAAAAAAACAAAACAGAGAAGCTTCTCTGGTTATGGCCCCTGAGGGATGAGAAGATAGGAGGACGGTGATACCTCACTGCCTGCTTCTGAGATGCATAAGTCTATGTAGAAAGACTGAAGGTCTTTAGGAAGAGAGGTCCCCAGCTAAAAGCTACTTGGAAAATCAAGAGCTCAGTCTTTCATTTCCCGAATGTCCTGAGAGGGTTAAGTGGCTAACATGTATGACTGGTTTATCTTAAATCATGTCTCAGTTTTAATAGTCTCTATAAAAAAACTCAGAGACTAGGTGATTTCTGCTTTTACCTAATAAGACTCCCTTTCTACAGATTTTCTGTTTGAATGAGAGCAGAGACTATCAAGAGGAAGAAAAATACAGTATTATAATTAATGTTTCTTATTCTACCATCCATAAAAAAAACAAAAATTTTCTACCAGGGCCTTCAAAGCTTCTGTAACTCCCCAGAACATTCTCTCTACTTCATTCTATCACCATTAGACCCTATGTGAAGCAAAATACAAAATGTTATCAAAGAATGTACATATTTTAATAAAGGAAAAAGTTTTATGAAGTAAAACGTCTTTATCACAAGAAGACAACTTTTTAAAGGTATAAATTCTGCCAAAAATTATTTTCAAAATTGACAAAATTTGTTGGAAAAAATCGTAGCATGCTTTTTAAAAAAAATGATAGATTTTTAGTGAGGATTAAGAGAAAATTTACAATCTTGTTTGAAGAGTGATTGCTAAGTTTACTCCAAAGGTTGAAATGATTGACATGCTACTGCCTACATAAAAATGTAAAATTTTCTTACACCAAATTATAAATAAAGTTAGAGCTGGCAGTGCATCTTAGTGTTGGATCATTTTCTGGGCACATGTAAGACTTGAGCTCAAACTCTGACACTGCATTAATTAACTAGCTTATGATAAACTAGAGGGAACTCACTATTACAGACAAATCAAAGACATGTTTTCACCCAAAATAAGCACAGGCTATGTCTATTTTAAAGTAAAAATAAAAACTTCATGTAAAATTTCCATACATGTGAAAGAATTGATTATTCTCAATAAAAGAAATACAAGGTATGAGATAACTTTTTACTACTAAAGGAGAAAAGTATTTTAGGACTACAATTTGAAATTAGATTAGACATCTAGATAAAGATATTGTTGGGCATATGAGCTGAGTCGGGGGAGAATTCTAGGCAGGGCTAAACAACGTTGTGAATGTGTTCAATCCTACTGAATCATGCCATTATAATTGTCTAAAAAGATATTTTTCTTATATATATTATATTGTATTATTTATATATTATATATTATATTACATATATATATTGAATATGAAAAAACAAAGCATAAGACCACAAGAATGGATGGAATGACCAAAAGACTGATGGAGGACAGAATAAAAAGACTAAGGATTGAGTTCTGAGGCTCTCAAAGTGTTTGGAACTACTGTGACTCAAAATTACAATGACTGTGCTCCTACACACATGCACGCGCATGCGCACGCACACACACACGCACGCACGTTTCACAAAACAATACCTAGTTTTGTTACATGTGATGTTTTCTAATATTGTCTATTCTACTTAATTCCTTTTTAAAACAATGTTAAAAAAAATAAAAGACTAAAAGCTGAAGCAAAGGAGTTACACAATGTTTAAAAGAAAGGAGAGGAAGTGTTCAGACTCTGTGTAACTAGTTTGGCCAGAGAAATCCAGGTGCCTGGCCCATCACCCAACATAATGTGAAGCACCTAGAACCAGGCACTTGGCCTGGCTAGAGGAACACAGGGTAAATCTGTAACAGGGGGTAATATTTTGCATATAAACTGCCAATTCACATTGTTTGATTATATAACTATAGACTTTGCTCCTGTGATCTAAAGTACAAAAGCAATAGTTATCAAAGTTGGTCAGAGGATTGCCTGCCGGGCTGAGGAGAGGTCTAGTGGCACTAAGGTGCAGGTTTTCCTTGAGAGTCCAGCTGGCAGTGAAAAACCAAGGAGATGCGAATATTAGTGGAGTGTGGGGAGTTCAGTTAAGAAGATGTCACCTTTTACTCCAAGGAAGAGGAAGCAGCATTCTTGGAACGCTGACAGCCTGTTATCAGACATCCCATTAAAGAAACAAATTTTGGACTTTGCTGAAGATAACCCTCCATCACCTAATAAAATACATACTTGGGAAAACAGTAACACAAATGAAGAAAATGTGCTGTGTACTCCACAAAGCCATTTCACTTCAAGTCCACTCAAAACACCTAAAAAAAAAATAGATTGCCACCTGCAGATCACAGCTCACCATTTAAATCTGCTGTGTCCACTGTATCTTTTTACAATAAGGGTAAATGGTACCTCAATCCACCGGAAAGAAAGTTGGTAAGAGTAGATCCACTTCTCTACAAACCAATAATGAAGATTAATTTGTTCTCACTGTGGCAAAAAGAAGGCAGAGAAAACCAGTGTGCACCAAGAAAAGGAACAAAAAAACACAGAAATGTTTAACTACTAAGTTACAAGGGCATTAAGCCTGCACTGAAGAACTCTAAAATTTTCAAGAAAAATCAGGTGGTCTGTAAGCCAGCTGTGGAGAAAGAGAATGATTGTTACTCAGCTGAAAGTAATCTGAATACTCCTTGGGTCTCAAGCCAAAAAATAAAACCACAAACTACACTCAAGGGTGGAGCAGCATTTTTTGTCAGTCAAAAAAACCTCTCTCTTAGAAGATTTTCCTCTAGAAAATAAGCTATCAGTGGGTCTCAACCAAAAGAATAAATCAGAAGTGATTAAAGACTGTGATGCAGAGGCTGTATGTGAAAGAAAAATTTTCATCAAAGAACAAGTGTCCAAGTGCTTGTTACTAGAAAAGAAATTGGATATTGAGGACTCATCAGGTGCTGTAGTTTCTTCAAAGGAATATACACTTGATAAAAATAAGCATCTGCCTTCAGATGATTCTCTTGTTTCTCCTCAGTCTCTTGTCTATCCCATCTTCAGTGTGTCTTCAGGCAATACAAAAAGATCTCCAGCTGAAAAAGAGTCTTCTGTTGGACTTATCATGTGTATTAACTTCTCAAAACAGAACAGGGAAGCGCTTATTCTACTGAGCCATCTCCCCGGCTCAAAACAGAACAATACACAGAAAACTGTAAACACTAGAGATATGAATAAAGAAACAAAAGACCAATTCGTCATTAATGCAGGTCAGAAAAATTTGGGGGCTACTATGTGTAAGTCTTGTGGTATGATCTATGCTGTTTCTAATCCTGAAGATGAAATGCAACATGCCCAGTATCATCACAGATTTCTGGAGGGAATCAAATATACAGGCTTGAAAAGAGAACGAGTGGTGGCAGTTTTGGGATGGAAAGATCCTGTTGGTCCTGCCACGTGATCCAAGTTATGCCATCAGAAAGGTAACAGATGTCCAGGAGTTTGTTGATTATGAACTGGGCTTCCAGCAAGTTGTTCCCACATGTCCAGAGAAAGCCAAAACTTTTCTCTTTGTTTCTGATGATAACAGAGTAGTTGGCTGTTTAATTGCAGAGCCAATCAAACAGGCCTTCCGTGTCCTATCTGAGCCAACTGGCCCAGAATCCTTAGGCTCTAAAGAAAATTCTAGAGCCTGGAAGTGTTCAAATGTACCAGAACATGCAGTCTGTGGGATAAATAGACTCTGGGTTTTCAAACTGAAGAAAAGAAAGCTCATTGCAAGACGACTGGTTGATACTCTTAGGAATTGTTTCATGTTTGGCTCTTTCCTCAGTATAAGTGAAATAGCATCTTCTGACCCAACACGAGATGGCAAGTTATTTGCAACCAAGTACTGAAACACCCCTAACTTTATTGTACATAACTTTAATAGTTAAAATCAGTTTCACCTATAAAACAGGTACAATGTAGATAAGTTCACATAACTCCTTATATAGTATAGACAAATTAATATCAAAATAAAAAATACTGAGATGCACCTCTTCCCATAGTTATGTTCCTTGTGTTTTGGAAAATCAGGGATAAGATTTTTCAGATGAGGAATCCTTGGACAATATACTGATTAGCACTCTGAGTCTGTAATTATGTAAAATTATACTTGGAAATGGAAAATTTCTGGCATCCTATATAAGAATATAAAGCAAACTGGTTTGTACAGAAGTGTCACCATTTTATCTTTTACAAAGCAGCTTCTTTTTAGACCAAGATTCTCTTGCCTCATCAGAAGCAGAGAAGCAAATCTCTTTTTTTTTCCCAAATCATAAAACAAATTTAATTTGTGAACTGACATACCACTGTACTTTAAAAAATCAGTATATAGGTGTATCTTGTGATCCAAATCAAGAAAGAGAATTGAAATAAATTCATAACAGAAAAGGAAATATATGTGTGTGTGTGTGTGTGTATATATATATATATATATATATATATAGTTTTAGAATTTTATAAATTATTAAAAGTAAAAACCTATAGATATTTAATACATTTTTGTACAACATGAAATACAATTGGCTCAAGAAAGATAAAATAATGATCAAGGAATTTTATTTGAAATGATGGTAAAAATATTTTTCCAGATGTTCTAGGCTCAGATGGCTCATTCTGTTTTCTGACATAGAAAAATTTAGAAGAAAATCATAGGCAGTCGAATCCAACAATGCATTAAAGTATATTATGTTTATGCTTTAAAAATCAGAAAATCTATCAACAAATTATTTACATTAAAAAAGAAATATTGCATGATTATTTCAACAGATGCAAAGATCCCAATTGTAAAATTTATGAATTCTCTATATAGAGTTTTCTCTTTACATGAGTTATCTGTAGTAGTTCTCAGTAGATATATTTAGAGGCTATTTTGAATTTTGAAGGGATGCATAACACATGCCATAACCATTTATGTAAAGCAAGTATGGTTGTTTCGGTATTTTTGAAACCAGCCAAATGTATAGCTACTATCAGACTTAATGGAAATTATACTTACTGCACTGTTGTCATCATTAATTTTTATTACATGAAGATATTGGTAGCGCTCCTTATATTTAGGTCATCTGTTACTAGTAATTGAGATCATTAACAAAATGCCTAGTTGGACTGAATCATTCATTTGTTTTCATATTTACATTTTTTGGGGGGGCTTACTTAAAATATATTTCACTTGAGATGTCTGGCCAGTCTTTCCAAAATGTATGGTGACAGACCAAGGTTAAGCACATCTAAACTGATGGACCAGAGAGGATTATGATGGCCTGTAAACACTGTATCTAAATGTACAGATATTATAGTGGAGAATTTTTGGATACTTTGAAAAGCAAAAAGGTAATTCAGATTGTTTTGAGTCCTTTTTTTTTAGTCATTTAAAACTATTTAGTGGCAATAAAATGTTAAGTATTCCCCCCAAAAAAAACAAAGTTGGTCAATTTTGGAATTTTTCTTGATGTTATTATTATTATTAATCATATCACTGTAGCTAGGATATTATATCTGTTTTAGCCACTTGTTCCTTGGGTAATGATATTAGGAAGTGCTGGGGCAACAAGCTCACCAAAGCCCTACACCTAAAAGTAGAAGACAATGCAAATGGAAACTAACATCCCACTCTCAATTATTTGGGAAGGCAGGATCTTTGGGCAAACATAAACCAAGAATCTCTAAAATAGAAGATTTCTCTGAAGAACAGATTCTTCCTATAGTGACCTTGATAGTAGCAATATAGCTACCTACCATCAAAATTTCAAGGATTATCACAGAAATAAAATAAGGAGTTCTTTCTCAAAGAGAAAATGACAAAAAGAAGAAGCCATATGTAATATCAGACCCCCTAGTCTACCCAGAACAAAGCCAGGAGTCACCAGCATAGAAGAAATTGGAAGTCACACACCTGAAATTTCTGAAATGATTGCAACTGAAGTAAGGAAACAGCTCCAGATGGGTAGAGAGAAAATCAGATCAGAAATTATCTCTGAGGTTAAAAAAAAAAAAAAGAAATGATAACCATAATTAAAGAAGTGCTAAGCATCTATAAAGGAGACATTGATAAAAATAGAGTATAGAAAAACAATGGAAACCTTGAAGAACAATATAGGGGAAAAAATGGAATGCATGAAATAGATTAAACCTGAAGAGCCACTAATGCATGCTCAGTGCTTTAACCTTCATTCCCTCTGATAATATGTATTTACGAGGATATTTTTGTTAAGTCTGTATGGCATGATAACTGCTTTTAAGGGGAAGATAAGATTTTTTTCTACTTTTAAGTAATACTGTTATTTAGGCACTAAAGCAGAGCCTGGCAGTGCTTTCTGTAGTTTCACCTTGGTTTATTTTAACAGGTTGAGATGTTTTTGGTAAGATGCAACTTACCTGTTAACTTTGTGAAGTCTGAAGTACTTAGTTACCTAGCTAGATTCCTTAGTAGACCAAATCTTGTGTCTCTGAAGTGTTGAGATTCCCTGTTTGTTAAGATGGCTTGAGGGTTTTGTGTGTGTGTGTGTGTGTGTGTGTGTGTGTGTGTGTGTGTGTGTGTGTGTGGTGGAGGGAAAGGGTCTAAAAAGTGTTCAGGGTGTTCAGGGTGTCACTACAAGATCAGACTCATAGTGATCTGCCTGTTTATAGCCTTCTGAGAGCTGAGATTACAGGCACGCACCACCATGCCCAGTCTCAATTGCCTTGTCAGCATGCCCTAGAGGCAGGACCAGCATGTCAGGTCCTGGAATCAAATCCCAGGTCTCTGCACCTGTTGAGTTTTCTTATATAATCTTTTCTTAAACTTTCCCCAGTAGTTTCAAATCTGCATGTCCTAGGCTTCTAGAAGTGTTATACTGAAAACTTGATGGCAGGAGATGCATGGGCTTGTTTTCCAAAGAAAAGTACTGTTTCAAGGGGGAAACAACTTCCTAGGGATACTATAGAGCTATTTCAAAACTCATTAGGAACAAAGCCTGTAAATGGAAATGGAGTGCCCATGTCACATCCCATCCTGCTTTAAGAGGTAATAGATACAGTTGAGTTTAAAAATAAATTAAAAAAAGAAACTGATTCAGAATTATCCAGGAAATTAATAATTCCATTAAAATCCAGAAAAACCATTTGACTGAAACTGAAGACAGACTTTCAGACCTTGAAGACATCATGGCAGCTAGCAACCAGAAAAGGAAAGATCTCTTAAAAGTAACAAGGAACCAGGAAACAATAATTTAATAACTACAAGAAGACAAAGATGAATAACATAAGACTGACAGATGTCAAGGAAACAGAAGGAGTCACTGAAAATGACATAAAAAGATTATTTGCAGTAAACTTCCCCACGTATAGGGAAAGGATCTGACATACAGCTAAGTGAAACATACAGAACTGAAAATAGCATCATCCAAAATAAATCTATACCCAGACATACAATAAACAATATCCCAGAAATTCAGCACAAGAACAACATATTAAAAGCTGTTAGATAAAAGAAAGATCACACTTAAAGCAAAACTCATGAAAATCATAGCTGATTTCTCAACACAAAACATCAAATCAAGAAAAGGTTGAGTGAAGTCTCTGAAGTCCTGAAACAACTTCCAGCCCAGATTGATGTACCCTGAAAAACTAGCTTTCAATATTAATGGAAGAGTAAAATACTTCCATGAAAAAGAACAACTGAAGAAATTAATGAACACCAAACCAAGCCTACAAAGAGTATTGAAAGATATTCTACAGTGAGATCTAAATGATCACAATTCTACAAACAACAAAAGAAAAAACCACCAACCAGGGCAAGCAATTAAACATGGGAAAAGTAGGGAACCAACAGCAGGAAAATAACATGACAAAGCCAATACATATCAGCTCTAACCACCAATGCAAATGACCTCAATTCACTAATTGAAAGAAATAGACTGGCAGAATGGATCAAGAAAAAAAATCCAACAAAATTTTGTATACAAGAAACACATTTAACTGAAAAGGAAACTTATAGGCTAATAGCCAAAGGAAGGAAAACAGTAATCCATGCACCCAGAACTCAGAAAAAAGCAGGGGTAGCTGTTCTGTTTACAGACAATGTGAACTTCAAATGAAGAATGATCAACCAAGATAGAGAAGGTGATTACATACTTGATAAGGGAAAATTTCAAGAGGAAACTATAACAATCATAAATATGCATGCACCTAATATGGGAGCACCCAACTATATATGTGAAATTCTAAAGGACATGAAAAGTCAAATAACCAATAACACAGTATTAATGGGGGAACTGAACACCCATTGCCTCAAAAAAATAGACCAACTAGACAAAATATTAGTAAAGAGGTAGCAGAACTGAGCCAAAACTTTAAACAAATGGACACAGTAGATTTTTACAGTGTTTCACCCAACAGCATCTCAATGCATATTCTTCTCAGTAGCACATGGGACATTTTTTAAACTAGACCACATATTACTCCATCAAACATGCTTAAGTAAATGCAAGAAAATTGAAATTATCCCCTACATATTATCTGACTGTAGTGCAATGAAACTGGAAATTTATGACAAAAGAAACTGTGAAATTTATGACAAAAGAAACTGCGAAAACCCCATAAACACATGGAAATTAAGTAATACCCTCCTGAACACCCAATGAGTTACAGATGAAATTAAAGAAGAAATTAAGCAACATCTATAATCCACTGAAAATTCAAACACAACTGACTAGAATTGTGGGATGCAATCAAAACAGTTCTCAAAAAGAAATTTGATGAACTAGAACATTAAGAAAATAGAGAACAAACAAATACTCTAATGCTGCACCTCAAACTCCTAAAAGAGAAGAGCAAATGAAGCCAAAGCCCAAAGAATGCAGGAAATTATAAAGATCCAAGCAGAAATATATGCAATTGAGACAAAAAAAAAAAAAAAAGATAATGCAAAGTTAACAAATCAAAGAGTTGGCTCTTTCAAAGGTTTAATAAAGTTAATAAACCACTACCCATGTTTATCAAAAAAGGAAAGCAAAACCTCAAATTCAACCAATAAAGAGTGAAAATGGCAAAAATACTACAGAACCTTTGGAAATTAATAAAATTGTCAATATCTACTTCAAAAATCTTAACTCTCTCAGGATGGAAAACAAGCAATAGGTTCCTAGACATGTGCAAATTACCAAAACTGAATCAAGAAGATTTAAACCTTCTGAATAACTCAATATTAGTTAATGAAATTCAAAATGTAATGAAAAACTTACCAACAAAGAAAATCCCCAGTTCTGAAAAAAAAAAAAAGGAGAAGAAGAAAAAAAGAAAAGAAAAAATCCTAGGCCCTAATGGATTCACAGCTTAAATATACAAGAAATTTAGAGAAGATTTAATCCCAATATTCCTCAAACTCTTCAATGAAATTGAAAGGGAAACAATTCTTCATAACTCATTTCTAGAGGCAAGCATTACACTGATACCAAAACTAGAGAAGGACCTAACCAAAAAAGAGAACTATAGGCCAATCTTCATAATAAACATAGATGCAAAAATAGAAAGCAGCAAATCATCAGCAAGATTATATGGCATAACCAGGTGGGATTCATCCCAGGAATTCAGGGGCAGTTTAAAATATGCAAGTCTATACATATATTGCACATATCAACAGAGCCAAAGGCAAAATCATATGATCAACTCAACAGATGCAGGAAAAACTTTTAACAAAGGTTAACACTCATCCATCTAAAGATCCTACAGAAAATAGTAATAGATGGACTTAACCTCAATCTGATAAAAATCCATCTTTAACAAACCAATACCCAATATTATTCTAAATGGAGAAAAACTGAAAGCTTTTACTCTAAAGTCAGGTACAGAGTAGAATGTCTACTATCATCATTCCTATTCAATATAGTTCTGGAAACATTGACCAGAGCAATTAAACATGAGAGAAATAGAAGGAATAATGATTCTTTGAATTAGGAGAATGTAGCTGTATACCTATCTTTTTGTAAAGCTGATTTACAGTACAGTTTCAATAATTAATACTTTCTACATTGTTAGCCTCCTAGTGGTTATCCATAGTACAAGAAGCAGACAGGATATCCTGTCCAAACACTATTAGTGCAAATCTTTCTTCTCATAGAATTATGTGAAAGTAGCTGTATATTTATCCTAACTGTCCCATATATACAAATACAGAATGGTCCTTCCTTTGTAGCCCCCCCTTTTTTGTTTAGTCCTGTCAGAGACAGATATTCTATTGGCATTCAATTATCATAGGTGCTTGAATTTAGCAAAACACTTCAAAACAGTTCAGCAGTCCACAATATCTGAAGAAGTTATTGACTAGAGCCATTTACAGCTCAGCTTATTATTATGGTCTTATTTTATATACCTCATTTTTATACCTTTCTGCTGGATGGTTAAGACTGAGACAAAGCAAGACCTATATAACAAAACTGTAACTTGGGTATCTGATGAGGTCAGTCAGTTCCCCTCAGGGCTTATCCTGTAACCCTGTACCTCACTTTGTAGATCCTTTGTCAGTGTCAGCCATATGGATAAATCACAGCCATTGCTTGACCAATCTGCTCTTTGTGAAAGCCTGTGAGAAAGTTTTCTCTCCATGTGACTCTCCTTAGGCATACTATACATCATCAATCACATTCCTCTGTGGCTCCATAATCTCCTTGATTAGAAAATTTGGGGCACAATTGAGTTCCATGATGTTACAGTACAGGTTCTCCTATGTCCTAGTCTTTGCTGACCTTGAGAGACTAGGGCCAAAATGTTGGCTGACCTTGTGGCCCTTCTATTTCTGATCTGCAAACTTAGGTTGTTAGTCATCAGAAGAGAAGTTGATTATTACCCTGCAAAATATGCACTTCAGTTTACCCTATCTGTCTAAATTCTTTTTAGTTGTTGTTATACCTTTCCATTTGTATTCCTCCTTTTGATTTCTAAAACTAGGGAAACTATATGATATTTGTACATGTATGTCTGGTTTATTTCACTTGTGAATATATGTTCAAGTGGCATCCACTTCAATATAAATGCTTCAAGTTTATAATTCTTTATAGCTGAGTAATACTCCATTGTATAGAAATACCACATCTTTTTCAACCATTCCTCATGTGATGGACGTCTTGGTTGTTTCCAAGATTTTGCTATCACAAATTGTGCTGCTGTAAACATAGGTACACATATATCACTATGATATGATGTTTTCAGTTCCTACGAGAAAATTCCCAGTCAGGGAATAGCTGGCTTGAATGGGATTTCCAACCCTAGTTTTGTGAGGAGTCTCCATACTGATCTCCACAATTCCCACCAGCAGTGGAGAAGGGGTCCCTTTCCTCCATATCCTCTCCAACATTTGTTGTTGGTTGATTTCTTTATGATAGCCATTCTTTCTGGAATGAGATGGTATCTCAGTGTTGTTTTAACTTGCATTTCACAGGTGACTAGGGATGTAGAGCATTTTTTCATATATTTATTTGCTTCTTTAATTTCATCCACTGAGAAGTGTATATTCATCTCAGATGCCCATTTCTGAATTGGGTCTTTAAATCTGAGGGCCCTAATGTATCTTAGTTCTTTATATATTCTAGAGAGCAGACCTCTGTCTGAGTGCTTGTTAGTTAAGGTTTTTTCAGAATTTGTTTTCTTTTCACTTTGTTGATAATTTCTTTTGATGTGCAAGAACTTCTCAATAAGAGTTGATCCCAGTTGTTAATTCTTTCAAGTGTTCCCTGAATACATGTTTGTTCATGAACTCTTTGCCTACCCCTATGTCTTCAAGAGTTCTTCCTACTTTCTCTTCCAGGAGATTGAGTGTTTCTGTTTTAATGTTTAGATCTTTTACCCATTTTGACTTTAGCTTAGTGCATGATGATAGACCTGGGTCAAGTTTTAGTTTTTGGCATGTAGAGAGCCAGGTTTTCCAGCACCATTTGTTAAAGAGGCTATCTTTCTTCCAGTAAATGTGTTTGACTCCTTTGTTGAAGATCAGGTGGCTGAGTGTGTTCATAGATGCCTCTGCATGTTCTTAACTATTCCATTGATCCTCAGGTCTATTTCTTTGCCAATACCATGTTGATTTTATCACAGTAGCTTTGTAATATGATTTCAAGTCAGGATGCCTCCTGCCTTATTTTTGTTGGCCAGGATTGCCTTTGCTATTCTAGGTCTTTTCTGGTTCCAAATAAATTTTAGGAATGATTTCTCTAGGTCTGGGAGGTATGTTGGTGGCAGTTTGATAGGGATTGCATTATATCTGTACAACAATTTTAGGAGTATGGCCATCTTCATGATGTTGGTTTTTCCTATCCAGGAGCAGGGAATATCTTTCCATTTTCTGAATATTGAGAAGTTTCTGCATGTCAAAAGAAATCACCAGCAGAGAGATAACCACAACTTGAGAAAAAATCTTAACCAACAATCACTCAGACAGAGGACTTCTATCTAGAATATATAAAGAACTAAAGAAAAAAAATCAGGGGCTGGGGAGATGGCTCAGTGGAATAAGCGCTTCCCTGGCAAGTGCAAGGGCCTGAGTTCAATCCCCAGTTCCGCCAAAATAAAAATAAAATACATTTATAAAAAAAAGCCGGGTGTGGTGGCGCATGCCTGTAATCCTAGCACTCAGGAGGCTGAGGCAGGAGGATTGCTGTGAGTTCGAGACCAGCCTGAGCTACAAAGTGAGCTTAAGGCCAGCCTGAACTGCATAGTGAGACCCTGTCTCAAAAAGAAAAAAAAAAATCAGGACCTAAAATTGGAAGACCCAGTTCAAAAATGAGCATCTGAGATGAATACATATTTCTCAGAGGAAGAAATACAAATGGCAAATAAATACATGAAAAAAATGTTCAACAACACTGGTCATTCAAGAAATGCAAATTAAAACAACATTGGATTTCAATTCACCCCAGAAAAAATGGCTATTATCAATAAATCAACCAATGACAAAAGACGAATAGACTGTGGGGAAAAAGAACTCTCTATTGTTAGTGGGAGTGCAGACTGGTGCCATCACTATGGAAATCATTATGGATATTCCTCAGAAAACTGGGATTCAAAGTCCCATTGAACCTAGCTATTTCCTTTTTGAGTACTTTTCCAGAAGAATTGAAAACATCATACCATAGTGATATATGTGCATCCATGTTTATAGCAGCACAACGTGTCATGGCTAAATCTTCAAAACTACCAAAATGCCCATTGGCTAGGAATGGATAAAAGAGTTGTGGTATTTTTATACAATGGATTATTATTCAGCTATAAAGGGCCATGAAAATATTTTTAATTTCTACAAGTAAGTTATGACCTACAAGTAGAAAAGCTATAGATGTGAGGGAGATGAATCGGAAGCAAGAATTGCAAGGCATATTGAATGAGAACCAGGAACTAATGGTGTCCCAAGCGTCAACAAAATAAAATTATTTCAAGAAGGAAGTGACTTACTAAATCAACTGTGCCAAGTGGTAAATAAAGATGAAAATTAGGGATTGACCAATGATTTGAAAATGAGTCACTCATGACCCTGACAAGAATAGCATTAGTGGTATTAAAATAGTGGTAGGAACAAAGAACTCATGGCACAAGTTTTTGCATTTATTTTCTTGGAGCATTTCTATACTTTTTGAATACTCTAAATGTACTTTTAACAAGAGAAAAAATATATAAACACATTGTAATACCAGTACTCTGGAAGGCAGAAGCAGTACAATTACAAGTTTGAGGTCAAATCTGGACAACTCAGCGACTTAGTGAGACCCTGTCCCAATTTTTTTCTTTAATGTATTTAGTACAGGGTCTACAGGGTCTCACTACACAAATCAGTCTCATGGTGATCCTCCTTTTTTCCAGTCTCCTAAGCGCTGGGATTACAGGCACACACCACCATGCCCAGTCTCAGCGTGCCCCTGGAGTGGCGTCAGCATTGTAGGCTCAGGAAATCGAATCCCCTGCCCCTGCTTCTGCCTAAGCAGGCACTTTAGTCTGCTGAGCTGGCTGGCTGGCCCCCAAAATTTTAAAACTTAAATAGTGTTGGGGATGTAACTTAGTGAGAAGGCTCTGGGCTGAGTCTCGAGTACAAAAAAGGAGGGGGTATGCATTTTTAAAAATCCTATTCTTTTCAAAAAAGTTCTCTTATGGAACTTTTTCTTTTCTTTCTTTCTTTCTTTTTTTTTTTTTTTTTTTTTTTTTTTTTTTTTTTTTTTGTGCTACTGGAGATCAAACTGAGGACCTGGCACTGGCCAGGCAGGTGCTTATGCCGCTGAACTATCTCCGCAGCATACGGAACATTTTTTGCCCTCATGATACTGATTAAGTAAAATGTCACTGTGCCTAAAGCTAGAAGTTCTCTAAACTTTCCCAATTCTCTGCATTTCTGTCCCTGAAAGTTTTTGTAAGAATATGAGATCTAATTATTGCTCTTTAATGAAATCTCTTTCTCTTTTCAAGGATTCAGACTATGTTTTACGCATTATGATGGTTACAGAGCACCTGGGTCTAACAGAAATCCACACAAATCCTCCCAGCATTTTCAGGAAGTCATGCATCTTCAGGTATAAGACATCTTTGTGTGACAGGAGATCTGAAAGACAGATTCTGCTTATTACTACACCTGACTCATTCTAATAAACGTAGAATTTACATACACCAACATGTACATGCAGCAAAAAATCACTTATTTTGTTTAACATTCAATGAGTTAGGCTGGGCATGGTGGCGCATGCCTGTAATCCCAGCACTTGGGAGGCTGAGACAGGAGGATTGTTGCAAGTTCGAGACCAGCCTGAGCTACAAAGTGAGCTTAAGGCCAGCCTCAACTGCATAGTGAGACCCTGTCTCAAAAAGACAAAAAAAAAAAAAAAAATTCAATGAGTTTTAATAATGCATATATTTTTAGAGTCACTAGCACAAATAGGTAGAGAACAATTCTAACACTTCTAATCCACCTCTCAACCCACCCCTAAATGTGGAAATCACTGATCTGCTTTCCATCTGATTGGCTTTTAAAGAACGACTCGTTAAACATGGTTTGCCTGGGGCCAGTGAGATAGTTCAGTAGACTAAGTGCCTGTGTAGGCAAGCATAGGAAACAGGGTTCAATTCCTAGTCCCGCATGCTGTGCCAGCCCTACCTCCAAGCTCTCTGAGGGGGGTGCTGAGTCTGGGCATGGTAGTGCATGCCTATAAACCCAGTGCTGGGGAGGCTGAAAACAGGAGGGTTACTATGAGTCTGAGCTGCATAGTGAGACCCTGTACCAAATACATAAATGAAAAAAAAAAAAAAGATGTTCAGGCTGGGTCCAAACTTGTGATCCTCTTGCCTCAGCCTCCCAAATATTAGGATTATAGACAGACATGTATCATCATGCATGTTAGCAGTAGTATTTTTAGTACATGTTTGCAATACATAATGAGCATATTCATCATGGGGAATTTGTACTGTATCTAATATATCTTAATTATTTTTCCCATTCCTTTCCCTTCAACCCATCTTCCCCTTTCCATTTATAAAAGCTCTGCTTCCATCTCTTCCTTCAATTCTTTGTTTAAATCCCTTTTTCCTTCCTTTTTCTCTCCTTTCCCCTCTTTTTTGTTCCCCTGTCCATTACAACATGTTCCTCATAATTCCCAATATCAATCCTCATTTTTGATCCTGATTTACGCTTGGGTTTCTCACACAAGAGAAACAATGTGATATTTAAACTGATGTGTCTAATTTATTTCACTTAGTATTATGTTCTCAAGATGCATCCATTTATCTAAAAATGCCTCTAGTTTATGCTTATGGCAGAATAGTACCTCATTTTATATAAATAGCACATTCTCTTTATCCATTCATCTACTGGTGAGCATGTAAGCTATTTCCAAGATTTAACTGTTATAAATTGTGCTGCTATAAACATAGGTATGCATGTAACACTGTAGTATGATAATTTTAACTCTTTTAACCCTAGAAGGGAATTAGCTGGGTCAAATTGTACCTAGTTTTAGTTTTTGAGGAATCTTCATACTGATTTCCATAGTGATTGTACCAGTTCACATCACCAATAATGGAGAAGGGGTCCTTTTCCCCTACAGCCTTGCCAGCATTTCTTATTGGTTAATTTCACAATGATAGCCATTCCTTTGGAAGTGACATGGAATCTGAGTGCTGCTGTAATTTGCATTTGTCTAATGGCCAGCAATGTTGAACATTTTTTCACTTATTTGCTGCTTGAACTACTTCATTTGAGAAGTGCCTATTCATTTCAGATGCTCATTTTTAGATTGCATCATTAAATTTAGTAGTCTAATTTTTTTCTCAGTTCTTTATATATTTTAGATATTAGTCCCCTGCCTGAAGAGTAGCTGGCACAAATTTTCTCATTCTGCGGGTTACCTCTTCACTCTGTTAATGGTTTCACTTGCTAAGAAGCCTTTTAATTTGATGTGATCCCAGATGTTGATTTTTTGTAGTACTTCCTGTTCAACTGGGATTTTGTTCATACAGTCTTTGCTTACACATCTTTAAAAGTTATCTATTTTGTCTTCCAGCAAGTTGGTTCTGTTTTACACATTTGTTATACCATTTATTTATTTATTTGATTCAAGGTCTCACCTGACAGCTTAGACTCATAGTGATCCTCCTGTCTCAGCCTCCCCAGCGCTGGGATTATAGGCGTGCGGCACCATGCCCAGGTCTGGTGGTTGGCTCAGCACCCAGGGCTAGCATGGCATGTGGTGCTGAGGACTGAACCCAGATCCTTGTACTTGCCAGCCAGGGACTTAGGCTACCAAGCTATCTCCCCAGTCCTGTTTCTGTTTTAATATTTAGATCTTTGATCCATTTTTATTTTAGTATACTATATAGTGAGAGATATGGGTATAAATTCAAACTTCAGCATATGGAAAGCCAGTTTTTTCAGAAGCATTTCTTAAAGAGACTTTCTTCCAATGACTATAGTTGGCCCCTTTGTCAAAGATTGAAGGGCTGGCATCCCAATATCAATATATGGTTAAAAAAAAAGAGATAAAAAGTGGTGTGTCTGTCTCACTAGAGAAAGAAACAGGCACTAAATTTCCACTAAAATCCCAGTGTCTCGTTTAAGCAAATATTGTAGCAAATATCCAGATCTGCAATGTGCCTTTTGCCAATTGCTGTCAGTACTGCTGCAGGTAACACTGCTTGACACTGTAACTTTCTTTGAAGATGTGCCCTTAAGGAATTGGAGCCCCACCTCAGGACTGGCACCACAGATCTAAGAAGCTCACAGCCAATAATGAAGTCATGCAAGGACGTTAAGACCCCTCCCTTCCCTCACAGCAGGACAGTGCACCTCCCAGTCTTCCTCATTAGGTTCAGACTGAGGCTAAACTTCACCTGAAATTACATTCCTCCTTAGCTTCTCCCCTTTCCCTATCCTGCTTCCCTCAGTCCCTCTCAAGTTTCTCCAGAGAACACACCCTCATTCTATTGCTTGCATAAGCATCCTTGTCAGGCTCTGCTCTGGGAAACCTGATCTAACACACTCCTTATTCCTTCTGGTATTCTGCTAACAAATATTGATTGGGCAATAAGTAAAGAAAATAACCAAACACATCCTCGTAAATACCTATATGCTAAAGACAATGGAGCAGGACATGAACATGCAGAGTGACTTAGGCTACTTTAAATTGGGTAGTAAAGGAGACTGCTGCTGAAAGTATATTTGAGCAGAGAAATATCCAGCTAAGCTGAGCTGAGAGCCATGCAAAATCAAGGAGGATGGCACTGTAAGGAGATGAAACGGCAACAGGGGCTTGGTGGTGGGAATGAGGAAAGTATGTCTGTATGTTTTGCTGGAACCCTATGAATAGGGTGATGTTTAATATCCTTGTGCTTATTTGGGTTTGGTTTCAGAGATTACCTTTTTAGGTGCATAGACAGTTCAGAAGTTGTTTTGGCCTCTACGTGTGGGGAAACACACATAGTAATTCCACTTCGTGAGAGAACAGGAGAGGCTCTTGGACTTCTTGATGTTAACATTGGCTACACCAGAATGCTGTTATACCAAGAATATAAAGATCTACAGAAAATGATGAAGATGATCCATACTGCCTGCTCTGAAATACTGGGTGAATTCTCTGGAGAGATAGAGAAAAACATTATCTTAGGTATGGTGAATGTAGTAACAGTCTGGACTCATGTGGTTAATAGATTTGGGGGGAAATCACAGGCAATGTGAGGAAAGATTCTTTTCCTAATATAAATTATTTTAATATGGATCTTGCCGTGTGAAAAGAATTGTCCTATGCAGTCTTAGCCTTATGAGTATGGACTATAAGCTAAGACAAAGGACATGGAATCATATTATCTTGGTTAGAACCATATGTTTTTAGAACTGAAAGGACTGGGGCTAGCAAGATACCTCAGTGGTCTAAGGTGCCTGCTTAGGCAAGCAGGGTACCAAGGTTCAATCCCCAGCACCACATGCCATGCCAGCCCCACCCTCAGGTGGGCTGAGCCAGCCAAAAAACAAATAAATAAATAAGTGAAAGGACTAATAAAGGCAAGATAGAGCTAACTTTATTATTAAATTCTCTATTATGGTTTAAGCACTTTAAGTATGTTCTTTCTTTTTTTTTTTTTTTTTTGTCTTTTTGAGACAGGGTCTCGCTATGCAGTTCAGGCTGGCTTTAAGCTCACTTTGTAGCTCAGGCTGGTCTCGAACTCACAACAATCCTCCTGCCTCAGCCTCCCGAGTGCTGGGATTACAGGCATGCGCCACCACGCCCGGCTCAGTATGTTCTTTCATTTAAGCCTCATAATCTTATCTAAATGGTGGTAACCCATTTTATAGGTAAGGAAAATGATGTTTAAAGAAAGCAAACAAAAAAAGGTGAAGGCTGGATTTGACCTAGATTTGGGGGCACTTTCCAATATAAGCATTAATCAATCAGAACATCCCATCTCACAGATAAAGGAGTCAAAACTCAAAAGTCAAATGGGTCTTCCAAGGTCCAATAGCAAACTAGTGACAGAGCCAAGATTAGATCTTCATTCTTATGACTCCACATCTACCAGGCTACTCTTAATCCACTACCAGCAGAGGGAGGGGAGAAGAAGAAGAAAAAAGAAAAAGAAGAAGAAGAAGAAGAAGAAGAAGAAGAAGAAGAAGAAGAAGAAGAAGAAGAAGAAGAAGAAGAAGAAGAAGAAGAAGAGACATAGAAACTCTTGGCTAGAGTAAAGTGGATATAATTAGAATAACACTATATGAGATTAAACAAGCCAATTTCTAATCATTACACAGAACAGGGTAAGAAAGAGGAAAACTAGGCATGGTGGTAGTTACCCATTGTCCCCTCTATGCAAGAGGCAAGGCAGGAGGATCACTTGAACCCGAGACTCTGAGACCAACCTGGGAAACATAAGACACTGTCTCAGAAAAAGGAGGAAAAGAAGGTAGAGGAGGAGGAGAAGAGGAAGGGGAGAAGAACCAAGAGGAAGAAGAAGAAAACTCCCGAGTTTCATTATATATAAGGCCTAAGATATATGCTTTTATGTATATCACATTTTATGTATGTCATCTCATTTAATCCCTGCAGCTCACTAGGGAGATAAGGATTAACCTCATTCTCACAAAAAAGGAAAAGGATATTTTAAAACATAGAACATATAAATGGAAGAGTATGCATTTAAACTAAGGTCTAATCCTAAAACCCAAGTTTTTGTCTTTTCTTAAAGTTTCCTTCCTATGAACTGCACTAGGGTAATTCCACCTCTCCCCTTTGATTTATTGCCAAAGAAGGTTAAGATTACTTAAAATCGGAAGAACTGATCTTTTTTTCCTAAAGAAAGTGTTTACTAGACGATGCTCAGAATGTATGTGACTGAACAACAATGTGCGATGTTATTCTGTTATTCCAGAGATTGAAAAAGCAGGAGAAGTCCAGCGAGCAGGAATTCTCTTCTTCCGAATCATGCTGCAGGAGCTGCGGGAATGCCTCCAAGCACTCAGCCCTATGGACTTCATGTCACTCATACTCTATGAATATATTCCTGAAGCTGAGCCAAAGTCTCCTCAAGACAGCAAGTCCAAGGAGTTTGAGCCCAGTGTAGATCTAGTACATGGCATCCTGAAAGGAGTTATCTTAGTCTGTCATCCAGAGTTGGAAACTTCAAATGAGTTGAAAATCTGGGATAAATGTAAACTTGTACGTTTTTTTAACCACTTTTTATTGCATAACAATTTATATAAATTTACTTGTATGAACTACAATAGCACAGCTCACAAGCATACAAAATAAATAATCTAGGGCTGGGGGGGTAGCTTAGTAGAATAAGCACCTGCCTGGCAAGGGCAGTGTCCTGAGTTCAATCCCAGGTACTGAAAAATAAATAAATAAATAAATAAATAATCTTTGCACAATGAACACATTTATGTAACATGCACCTAAGTTAAAAAAATTAGATATAGTATAATAATCATTGTTAAATTTCTATTCTCATTTTGAAATTCCATACCATTTTTATTGTTTTATGTTGCTTTGTTTGTGTCTTTCTTCTTGTTATTTGTTTTTGTATTTTTCTCTTTAAAATAAAAAATAGAACATTAGTGACAGCCCCAAAGCCCCCCTTTGTGCCCTTCCCCATAAGCTCCCACCATCCAACTTACACACCCCACTGGTAGCCATGATCATGACTTCTAATATTATATATATATGATTACATATATATATATATATTACATATATATAACATTATATATATATGATTATTATATATATATTATATATATATATATATATATATATATATATATATATATATATATATATATATGTAATCATGTGAACTGGGCACTATGTCTCTACTTGTTTAGTGACCCTGTCATTGTTTTCCTTTGTTCTTTGTTCACAGTATGTTAACAAATATTTAGTGCAGCATATTTGTGACTTTGACCCAACTGCTAGCCATGTGGAAGTTAATTTGCAGCTAATCGATGAAAACATCAGAGGTAAAGTTTCACTTACTCATAGTCTAAGCTGATACCAAACAGAAATAGAAGATAATAGGAATTCAGATGACTTTTTAATTTCATGTTTTGTAATTTTGAGACAGGTACTCAGTGAGTTACTAAATTGTCCAGGCTGAACTCAAACTTGAAATCCTCCCACCTCACCCTCCCAGAGTACTGGGATTATAGGTGCGCACCACTGTGCTCAGTTTCACTGTATGTTTTTATAGACTTAGCCTACATTTGTCCACCATTCATAGAGAACTTAAAGCTCAGGATAAATGTTTTTGGCAGCAGTGTCCTCAGTCTGTCTAACACCCAGACTCATCCTCACTTGGTTGCTATTCTTTTTGAAGAAGATTTAGCCTCTGCCACGAAGCCCATATTCACATCCTCAGTGTGAAACCAGTTTATCTAATATTCTGTTGACATCCCTACTCCAATTTAGTCCCCACCAACCTGTCCTGACCTAAAGTCGGCTTGCAGGGTTCCCAGTGTCTTCTCTGAGTTACATTCCCCTTCCTGGGCAAAGACTCAGGCATCCAGCAATATCTAATTCAGTCCCTGCATCAGATGAGAACAGAGGGTTGAGGAGGTGGTCTCTCTGAATCCACCTTGCAAATGTGAAGTGCTCTGAGCAGTTGATGGGCTCATCTCTCCTCACAGGAGGAGCCAGGGGTACCATTTGTGGCATTGAACCAATGTTTCAAGAGAATCTCTTCAGGATCTGCCTCCAGTTTACCAATATGAACTATCTATTCTGTTGTTATGTACTTCTCCTTTGTCTGAAAATACATGAAAAGTTTTATTTCTCTGCTTGCCCCTACTTTGAACTATCCTATCTGATTTTGAGCAGCCTGAACTCACAATGTTCCCAACCACTTTCTGCTTTCCAGTGGTGCCCTCACGTGGCAGAAATTATAACTGCAATTACCACCACCAAGCCTTTACTATTATCAGTCTCTGTAGCAATCAAGAAAGTTCATGGAGGTCCTGGGAGATGGCTCAGTGGAATAAGTGCTTCCTTGGCAAGTGCAAGGGCCTGAGTTCAATCTCTGATTCTGAAAAAAAACAAAGAAAGTTCATGGGGCCACCCCAATAAAAATCTCTTCTTCAGATGCACTAGCATCAGAAAATTCTAAACTCCAAGGGTGGGGGATTTGTGCCAGGAGGGCAGTTCCTAGCAGGGCAGTCTATTATTACTCAAAGTTTACCTGACCTAATCAATGACCTCTCCTAGCATGAAGTTACATTAGCCGTATCTGTAGGTTCTGGCTGGGATGGAGATAAACTGCTACACTAAGTAGCAGAGCTTCTAACCCACCACATCTTCTAAATTAATGATTTTTACCAAAAGGATAGAATTAAGACAGCCGATATGTCCATACTGTCTTACAGTTTCTTTTCCCAACTCTTATTCATTAAACCCTAGTTTGAAAAAGGGGTATTTTGCCTTCTGGTGGAACTCTAGTGAGCTTGGCCTGCCTTTAGAGTAAGGCAGTCATCTATAACTCAGAAAATGAGCAGTTCCGTTCATCAGACCTAGCTTCCCAAGGCTGCTCCATTGCATATAAATGCTGTGACCGCTTGTAGGTAACTCCAGTGACCACAGTGACCACTTGCAAATAGCTATGTGGTTAGCTGCATATTCTGTAGTACATCAATAGCTCTTATCCTGTGTCACTCTGCTTAAGATACTCCTAGTAGTTGGTGTCGTCTACCAGAAGGTGCAAGACCTACCCATCTTCTTCAGGCTCTGTTCTCCTCGCTCCACTTTAGATCTCTTACCTGGCCTTTTGTAGGGTGCCCTAGACCTCTCTGAAGTCCTTGTCCCAGGAGATTTGAACAGACACTGCATTATGAGAGATCTTCTCAAACCTGGAGGCAAGAAGGGCTATCTCCCATTGTATGACAATAATCTCTGATGTCTTAAAACCTGTGCTTCTGTAACGAGGCCATACCTCCTTCCCAAGCCTAAATTCAAGTCCACTGACCCTGCTGGAACAGGAGTGCCCAGGCTCACTACTTCTTCAGGTGTCCCAGGGCTTCTTCACAGCCAAAACAGCCAGAGCCTTAGTGCTATCACCATCAGTAAGGAAATCCATGGGTTTCACCAATAAAGCACCACCATGGTCTTCTAAAGGTGACTGGAGGGAGGCATATTGGCAGCAAGGGAAGTCCTAAGAGTCCTAATTAACTCTTGTCCAACAGTCTTCTTCCTTGGGAGACTTTTTCCAAAGTGCTGCTGCCACCACCATAGTGGCACTAGTGGGTGCTACTCTCCATCTTTCTCCATTACAAAAGAGATTCTACCAATCATCCTCAAGTAACAATACAGAAACTAGAGATGGTAGTTCACTCCTGTAATCTCGGCACTGTGGGAGGCTGAGGCTGCAGGATCTCAAGTTCCAGCTTAGACTGGACAATTTAGCAAGGCCCTGGAGAGGGAGGGAGGGAAGGAGGGAAAGAAAGAGGGAGGGAGAGAGAGAAACAACAAACAGCAATGCAGCAGCACTTGGACTGAATGTGTAACTCTTGAATATGTGCCTGATTCTTTTAAATAGGTCAGAGTAAAATAGATCAGATACCACTATAGTGTTCTGTAGTATTAATTGAACACATTATTAACAATGGTTCAAATTCAGTTACAGGTGTTTGTCCTCTTTTTGAACCTAGTACTTTTGAATGGTGGCTTCTTTTGGAATTGATAGTTTGTTCATCCTTGTAGGGAAAGAGCTACCATCTAGCTCTTTCCGGACCTATGTTTTCCCAAGAGCCCAGAGTGGGCCACTTAGAAATTGTTCATAGATTTCAGACAGTAGAAAAGCAAATGTCATGTGCAAAAGGAAAGTTTAAACAGATTCCCTTTGTCCTAGCAAGAACTTCTCCAAGGTATTAACAAAGTACTCACTCATCACTCAGGACAAAAAGTATAATAGGTGATTCTTGGGGTTTGGGAAATACATGGACCTAGATCCTTAACTCTCCATGCAGATCCCTTCCATTTTCAGTTCCAACATGGGGATAAAAACATCAAAGCAGCAATTATCTTTCTATTCTTTAGCACTCCTTTCAATTTTAAATTTTGAAGTTTTCCAATTTCAAAAGAAAAAAACAACTAAAAATGGATTTAACTTGTCTAGGTAATAGCACCATTGTTTTGATTTCTGATTAAAGAGAAAAATTTTCTATTTAACTTGAAATTCATGCTTTCATTTCAATGAATGTTAAAACAATCTATCTCAAAAAGATATGGTGTTTTTTTAAAGATAATGTCTTGCTACATCATTTGAACTTGCTTCAAACTCATTACATAGCCCAGGATCACCTCAAACTTGCAGTGATCCCCCTACCTCAGCCTTTTGAGTGCTGGAACTACAAGCACGCACCATCATGCCTGGCAACTAAAATTATTTTAAAAGTCACAATCCATCCTTTCTTATTTTCCCCAGATACCCTCACCAGAAGCAAATATTTTACTTTTACTGTTTCTTGTGGCATTTGCACATCTATTTCTAATATTATGCACATATTGCTGTCTTGTTTTAAACCTTCCTAATTGATTTCCTCTTGTTCTAGATGGTTTACTTCTGTTACATTCATATCTTACCTCATCCCCCACTCCACAAGACTATATTATAATTTGTGTTTAAATTAAAATACATGGGGCCAGGGAGATGGCTCAGTGGAATAAGTGCTTCCCTGGCAAGTGCAAGGGCCTGAGTTCAATTCCTGGTTCCACCAAAAAAAAAAAAAGTAAAATATGTTTGTATGATTTTGCCTATGCAATATTATCTGCAGCTGAGCACTGTGGTATATGTTAATCTTCATTTTTACTTTTTTTTCACTTTTATTAAAGTAAATAATTGCCTCCTTTGAAGATTTATTTATTTGGTACAGAGTTTCCCTATGCAGCTTAGACTTATACTGATCCTCCTGTCTCAATCTCCCCAGTGCTGGGATTGCAAGCATGTGCTGCCATGCCTGGTTTCAGTGACCAGCACAGCATGGCATGGCATGCAGTACCAGGTTCGAGCCTGGTCCTTGCACTTGCCAGGCAGGGGCTTAGTCTGCTGAGCTGTCTCCCCAGCCCTGCCTCACTTTGAAGTATCTTGGATTTCTTTGTACTCCTTGATAATTCCCACCTCTTTCATTTTTCTCTCTATAGATTTTCCTATAGGGCCAAATTTGTGAGTTTTGGTTTGTTTGTTTTTGCTTTTGTTTTTGTTTTCATTTTTGTCCTGGGGGTTAAACCAGGGATTACACACTGAGTTACATCTCCAATGTTAAGTTGCCAAATTGGCTAGGCTGGGCTGGGACTTGCAGTTCTTGTCTCATCCTCATAGAATGCTGGGACTAAAGATGAATTTTCAGGTAGTTATTTTAGTTCAATTTAATTTTTTTCTCAAAGCCACCCCTTTCACAGTGTATACTTTTTTCTATCTGAAGTTTTCCTCCATCTTTATACCTCAGCCAGCTTTCTAAAAGTCACTTTTATACCATGAAGGAATTTATCTTGCTTTATTCTTATCCTATTCCCTTGTATTGAGGTAGCATGCCTCCTGTAATTGTTTTCTGAGAAAGAGTATGTGGTTTGTACTTTGATGGAGAATATAATTTTGAAAGCTCTACTGCATTACCTTTTTTGAAAATATAGACCTAAGTCACCTACCATCTGAAATAACACAATTTGGCAGCTTTGAACATATGTTCCAGGCTATACAGCAATCACAACTACCTAATTGTATGAGATTTTCGTAACTCTAAAAAGATACTCAGGCCGGGGAGATGCCTCAGTAGAATAAGTGCTTGCCTGGCACAAAGTCCTGAGTTCAATCCCAGGTACCACAATAAATAAATAAACTCTATGCCCATTATTGGCCACTTGCCTATTGCCTGGCAACCAGTAATTTGCTTTCTGTCTCTATGAATTTACCTATTCTAGACATTTCATATACTGAAGTATAAATCAGGTGGCCTTTGTGCCTGGCTTCTTTTGCTTAGCATGATGTTTTCAAGGTTCATTCGTGTTCTAACTTATAACAATGCTTGATCTCTCTCTCTCTCTCTCTCTCTCTCTCTCTCTCTCTCTCTCTCTCTCTCTCTCTCCTTCTTTCTATATGGTATTGGGGAATTGAACTCAGACCTTGTACATGTTAGGCAAATGCTCTATCACTGAGCTACATCCCCAGCTCCATACTTCATGTTTCTTTCTTATGGGTGAATTATCTATTATATGGATATGTTACACTGTTTTTATCCATTCATCAGTTAATAGCTCCACAGATTATTTACTTTCTCTCTTATTTTTGCTATTGTGATTGTGCTTCTGTGATCATTTATTTACAAGTTTTTTTGTGACCATACGCTCTTATGTGGAATTCCTTGGCATTTCTCTTAGGAGAGAAACTGCTAGGTCATATGATAATTAACTCTATGTTTAATTTTTTGTGGGAATGACTTCTCTTCTGACTTCTAAGATTGCTACCAAGAAGTCTAAAGCCTTTTTGAGCTATATAATCATTCCTTTATCTCTAAAGTTGTGAAATTTCTTAATAATAAGTCATTATATGGGTTTATTTTTTTTCCAGTGATCTGGGTATTTGGACAATCTTTCCAGTTGTAAAATTCAGGTTCTAAAGTCTTGCATGATTTTTTTCTGTAGCATCAAGGCTGCTATTTGTGGCTGTGCAATTTGTGGACTACACAAAGATACACTAGAGAGAGGAGGGTCAGGGGCAAAACTAAACTCAGATTTCATTCACTGGGCAGAGTGCCTTAGCTTGAAGCTATATCTGCTTGAGCATCCTTTTTCCTCAAGCTTTCTTTTCTGCTTACCAAGATATGTACCCAGAGTGCATTCACCCACAGAAGGTGCCTTTTTCCCATTTACACATAGTGACGAAGAAGCAGGAGGTGGCCCTCCCCTCCCTTTTCTATGTTCATTTTTTGCAACTCTGGTATTGAGACATTGGAACTCCAAGATTCAGTCTTCAAAAATCCTATTCTCAGGCTGTGGACACAGCTTAGTGCTGGTGTTTATCTAGCATGTAGGAGGCCCTGAAATCAGTCCTCAGCACTGTTACATTTTCTCGCTTTCAATCCTTTTGCTTCACTTTCTGAGGAATTCAGAGATTCAACCTTATCATCTAATGATATTGACTTTTGTATGCATCTACGTCCTTTGATTTCTAAGAGTTCTTGTCTTCTCTAAATATGTTTATGGCATCTTGTTCTACTACCATCTCTCTCAGGGCATTGATGATAATTATTTCTTGAAGTCTTCTCCCTGTTTTTCTTCTTTGTTTCTGTTTTAGTGTTAGGGTCTCATTTTTCATGGTACAGGTTTTCTTCAGATGTCTGGTAGCCTATGATTATTTATATTTAATAGTGACACTAAAATAAAGATGTAAATAAATAGACTGACTAAAAGCTCTGGGGGAGGGGTTTGTTAATCAAGCTTTGCTGTGCAATGTTCAGTGGCCATTGTGGAGAACTTCTAGCATCTGTAACCTCTAGGTTCTTTTCTTAGGCTGTCAGCTGCCTCCACAAGGTTCTTCCAGTACTCTACCTATAGAGGATTCTCTGTCTTTCTCTTGTTCTCTCTGTTTCTGTCTCTCTCTCTCTCTCTCTCTCTCTCTCTCTCTCTCTCTCTGTGTTTCTGTCTCTGTCTCTCTGTCTCTCTCTTTCTGTCTTCCTATGCTGTGTCTGGAGTCCCCCAATTCAGAGGACATTCTGATTCAGAGAGACCAGTCAGACAGATGAGAGATGAGTGTGGTACCAGTGGATATGGAGTATAAAGAATTCATACCATATATAGTGTACTTGAAAGTTAGGATCAAAATGTATCTTGGCGCCTTGGGGCTTCGGCCCAGGGGGCATGACCCCGCAGCCTCCCCTGCTTTTGGAGCGCCACCCTTGCGAGGCTGGGAGGTCGACTGTGCAGCACTCTGGAGACAGGTGGCCTGATATGACATTAAAAGATCATTTAAGGCAGCAACTAGTGCTGAAACTGTTGAAATATGGCAAAAGAAGTGGAGGTAGTAGCCAAATTCGATTATGTGGCCCAACAAGGACAAGAATTGGACATCAAGAAGAATGAGAGATTATGGCTTCTGGATGATTCTAAGTCCTGGTGGCGAATTAGAAATTCTATGAATAAAACAGGTTTTGTGCCTTCTAACTATGTGGAAAGGAAAAATAGTGCTCAGAAAGCATCTATTGTGAAAAAGTTAAAGGATACCTTAGGCATTGGAAAAGTGAAAAGAAAACCTAGTATTCCAGATTCTGCATCTCCTACTGATGACAGTTTTGTTGACCCAGGGGAATGTCTTTATGACCTCAACATGCCTGCCTATGTGAAGTTTAACTACATAGCTGAGAGAGAGGATGAATTATCATTGATAAAAGGAACAAAAGTGACTGTCATGGAGAAATGCAGGATGGGTGGTGGTGGGGTAGCTACAGTGGACAAATTGGATGGTTCCCTTCAAACTATGTAACTGAAAAAGGTGACAGTCCTTTGGGTGACCATGTGGGTTCACTGTCAGAAAAATTAGCAGCTGTTGTCAATAACCTAAATACTGGGCAAGTGTTACATGTGGTACAAGCTCTTTACCCATTCAGTTTGTCCAATGATGAAGAACTTAATTTTGAGAAAGGCGATATAATGGATGTTATTGAAAAGCCAGAAAATGACCCATTTCCTGGAAATGCAGGAAGATCAACGCTATGGTTGGTCTGCTGCCAAAAAACTATGTTACCATTATGCAGAATAATTCATTAACATCAGCTTTGGAACCATCACCTCCACAGTGTGATTATGATAGGCCTTCACTCACTGGAAAGTTTGCTGGCAATCCGTGGCAAAGTTACCAGACATCAAGCAGAAACGGCATTGAATGAAAGAGGGCACGAAGGAGATTTTCTCATCTGTGATAGTGAATCTTCGCCAAATGATTTTTCAGTATCACTGAAAGCACAAGGAAAAACAAGCATCTTAAAGTCCAACTAAAAGAGTCCTTCTACTGCTTTGGGCAGCGTAAATTCAGCACCATGGAAGAACTTGTAGAACACTACAAGAAGGCACCAATTTTTACAAGTTAACAAGGAGAAAAGTTATATCTTGTCAAGCACTTATCATGATACTGCTAATCAGAAGTGACTGATACACAGCTTTATTCCTCATGTTATTGAAGACTGAGAAAGTGTTGGTCCAATCCTGCTTGATTGGAAATTGCTGTTTCTAACTCTGTATGAGAATTGACTGTAATACATAAGTATTTTTTATCATTCAGCTCATACATATATACTATATATGCAATGCATCAGCATAGAACAGTTACCTATTTTTGGTCTTTTATTTCACTATTTTCATCTTAACTGTTTTTCTCTTTGCTTCTAATATTAAGGTTTTTGTATTTTGAGAAAAAAAATAATGCAGATCAGAAATCTCTATGAAAGAATTTCTTTATCGCCTTTCCTGTGTTTCCTTGTAAAGATCCCTGTTCTGCCATAGTTTCTCTTCATATAAAATTATATATATATAGCATATGCTAAAGTAAATTTCTTGGAAAGTATTATCTTTTCTGTGACTAGCAATAATAAATGGAAAATTAGAAATATATATATATTGAAACAGAATAAGAAAAAACACAGATCCAAGGCTGATTCTACGATTTGAAAGGATAGAGTTGCTATGAACTAAAATAGAAAACATCATAGGTAAGTCAGGTTTGGAATAAGGAGATGAAGTGTTCAGATCTTGACATGCTGAATTTGAGATGTCTATTATTTATCTAGGCAGAGATATAAATATGTGAGTAGATAAATGAATGTGGAAATTGGGGGAAAGCTCTGGGCCAGTGATATAAAAATTGGGATTCACTGATGAATAAGAGATTTGCAAAGTAGGGAGAGATTGAGTAGAGAAAATTTTTTAGTTTTTATATTTTTTGTTAGTGCATATTTGTCATACATATTACTCATATTCATTATAGCGAATTTGTGCCTATACATAATATACTGATTCCTCTCTTTTTTCCCACCCCCTTCCTCTCCCTTTAACCTTCACTTTCCTGCCTTTTAAAAAGCTTTGTTTCCATTTGTTATTCCATTCTTTAATTTTTGTTTTCCCTTCTTTCTCTTCCTTTTCTTCCCTCCCTTGTTCCCCTTCCCCTTTCTACTTCCCAACATCTATCCTCACTATGCTCCTTGTTTATCTTTTGGGTTTCTCACAAGACAAACAATGCAATATTTAAACTTGTGTGTCTGATTTATTTCATTTAAGGTTACAGTCTCAATGTGTATCTATTTTCCTACAAATGACTCATTTATCCTTCTTTATAGCAGAGTAGTACTCCATTGTATATAAATAGCATTTTTTATCCATTCATCTGTTGTTGGGCATGTGGGCTATTTCCAAGATTTAGCTATTATAAATTATGCTTCTATAAAGGGTATGCATATATCACTGTAGTATGTTGCTTTTAACACTTTCAAGAGATACCCAGTGGGGGCCAGGGAGATGGCTCAGTA